>JABFPN010005430.1:0-13209 GCA_022817305.1 Leptoteleia sp. ZL-2020
CGAAACTTAAACGAGATTGAAATTAGATGGAAGCGAAATTGAAATGAGATTTGAATGGAACGAGATTTGAGCGAGAGCGTGATGCTGCGTGATGCCACTGCTGGAGTGGAATTACGCTCTCGTTTAAATCTCGTTCCATTCAAATCTCATTTCAATTTCGCTTCCATCTAATTTCAATCTTGTTTAAGTTTCGTTTCATTTGATTTAAATTTCGATTCGATGTTTTGATTCACTCTCGCAAACGCAGTTTTACGGTGTTCTCACTTAAACAAAACTGAAACGAAATTTAAATGAGATGGAACGAAAATTAAACGAAATTGAAATTAGATGGAAGCGAAATTGAAATGAAATTTGAATGGAACGAGATTTGAGCGAGAGCGTGATGCCACTGCTGCACAGTGTATTATTGCGTGGGCCTTAAAGCGCACCTTGTTTTGTTTTACCGAAAAAAATAAATGATTATTTTACCGATAGAGTACGGTTTACTGTATGCGTAGCATAAAAATTCTTATTAGTTCACCCTGTAGGGTCAACAGCGTATGGCCAACATTGTCTAGCAATGTTGATCCCATGGCATCTATTACGTTTTCCGGTTTTATAATTTACAAATCATTGAATAAATTGTTGCAGCTCCGTAACGCCACAGCCGTTTTCATAATGAATCTGTCATTATCAGATTTAATGTTCTGTTGTTTCAATTTACCATTGGCGACATCCACTTTTTGGCATGGTTCTTGGTTGTATGGACCCTTACTTTGCCGACTGTTTCCTCTTCTACGATACGGACTTGTGGCAGTCAGTCTTTTTACTATATTAAACATCACGATTAATCGCTATATAATGATTGGTCATCCTAAAATATACGCCAAGTAAGTATTTCTACACTTTATATATAGAAAGTACAAAAATCAAATTTTAATTAAAATGAAATTTCATCTGAATACGATTAAATTCTAACCAAATCAAATGACATGCAAGTACTGTATGGTGAAAGAAAAGTTGTGAAAAAATTTATACTGCATCTAAAAGTGAGGACAAACGACATTTTCTTGAAGTACAGTTTAAAAGAGCTCTTATAAGAAGTAGTAAAAGTTATTATGATGGAGTATAATTAAAATACTTGTTTATTTTATAACCTATTTTAAAATATTTTAAATATAACACGAACAAGTCCTTTGTTCCCTTTTTAGATACAGTTTAATAATCTTTATCCCAACTTTTTCTCAATGCGCACGTTGCTTGCACACACACACACACACACACACGCACGCACGCACACACACACACACACACAATTAGAAAGTTTAATGAGACCATTTTTGATGATAATAATAATAGTGTAAAATAATAATATTTAAATTTTAATATCAAACATCTATTCTAACAAAGATTTTATAAATATTTTTAAAACATTTACATTTGGGCGTTCCTTAACCTGCAATCTTATTTTTGAGAATCAGAGTTGAATATAAAATTATTGATAAGTATTTCCAAAAAGACTAGAAAGATAATGAACGAATACTAAAAAGATAATGTTTTTTGGAGTTTAATAAGATTAATACGAACAAAGATAGATAATTGCAATAAAAACTATTGTTTATGTAGAAAAAAATTTACTCTTACAGATTGTACAGACCTAAATATTTGATCTTAATGGTTCTTTTGACTTGGATTTTTGGTTTTGGTGCACTGATAACTACATGGTTCGAGCTTTGGGGTCGATTTGGTCTTGATCCTACGATCGGCTCGTGCTCTATTTTACCTGACATAAATGGTCGAAGTCCTAAGGAATTTTTATTTATCCTCGCATTTTTGACACCTTGTCTAGCTATAGTTATTTGTTACGCTCGAATATTTTACATCGTGCGCAAAACGGCTGCTAAAAGCAGGAGTCAAAATACAGCTACTGCTCATTTAGTCAAGTCAACTCTAGAGGTATGCCAAAAAAGGACTTGATTCATTATCAAAATATAATCTTATAAATCTACCTCTAATTAATTTAAAGTTATTTAGGACATACCCAATGTTTGATTTCATTTAAAAACAATTAAAATGGATTATTTATTACAAAACGACAACTTGTTTTTTTGCTATGAGACAGTTTTCTTTGTTTAATTTCAAAATTTCAAGTGCAAATCCATTTACTGTTATATTAATCCGATTGAAATAAGCAAGCATATTTTTTAAATTGTGTTTCAACTTTACAAGATGTATTTTATTATTTTTTTAGGTTAAATACAAAAAGAAGCTCAATGAATCTGCTATAGGTTCTAGCTATGGCATCACTTTCACCACAGCCACAGGAAATGAAACTCCAATCAAAACCGAAAAATCAATGGAAACTGATTCTGATAATGTAAAATCAAGCGGGGACTTGGTTTCTAAGAATATGTTTCCAACTTTAAAACAATCGTCGGAACATCTTCTCAGCCCTCCACCAATAAAATACGACGAATCGTCTGAGGAATATGCAAGTTCCAGATCAGAATCACCTTGTGAGAAAAACGGGTTTAACGTTTTTCGTAGAGAATCTAGGTTTAGGAGTGACAGAGGGCATCATTTTGAGAGTGGCAAAATGAGCGCGAAGGATAAAAAGCTGCTGAAAATGATTATGGTCATTTTTTCATCGTTTCTCATTTGCTATCTGCCGATCACGATTAGCAAGACTTTCAAGGAAGCCGTAGATTATCGAGGTTTGAACATCGCGGGTTACATTTTAATATATCTGACCACATGTATTAATCCAGTCATTTATGTAGTGATGAGTTCTGAATATCGAAGTGCATATAAAAATGTCTTGCTGTGTCGAAGTGAGTCGACCAGTGGCAATGAATCTATTCGGGGGCGCCGTAAAAGAAGAAAAAAATCGATGGTTTGCGAAAGACCATAGGTATGTTTAAATATTGACAACTTAATATCAAACTAAATTGACGGTAACTGCTAAGTATTTTGT
Organism: Leptoteleia sp. ZL-2020; assembly: GCA_022817305.1. Taxonomy (NCBI): domain Eukaryota; kingdom Metazoa; phylum Arthropoda; class Insecta; order Hymenoptera; family Scelionidae; genus Leptoteleia; species Leptoteleia sp. ZL-2020. The sequence goes on from JABFPN010005430.1 coordinate 2,954, forward strand.
ATCCTTAAAATTATCTCTATTATTTATATAACGCATTTTTAATTCCTCGAATCAAATAATTTGATTAATCGATAAGCAAGTAATTCTATGCAAATGAAGGTAAGGTATACCATGAATTTTAGAAATAATAAATTAATGTAAGTACTTGTACATTTATTTAAAATTGTATATTATTTTAATTTCGTTGAATATTTCATTTGTAATAAAAAAAAAAAAACATTTTTTAATCAATTAAAAATTATTTTCTTAAAAAAAATTTTATTTCCATAAACATTACAATTAGTCAAAGTAAAATTTATAATAATAATTTTGCTTAATTGACAAGAAAAAGATTTTGTCAATCAGTTTTATTTTTCATACAAATTTTTTCAAATAGCTAATTTTCCGTAAATTAAATGTCGATACATTTAACTATTCATTGTGATACGTGTAACTTAATTATTGTGATACGAATGTAACATTTCGAAAGTTGTATCATCGTTCTATACACTATTAAAAATTATATAAAAAATTGTAATTTTCCGTTGTAATTTAAGGATATGATGGACAAGGCTGCCAAAAGTTGTATTTATATAATACATTGTACAATGTATTAAAACATTTATAAAGATAAAGTGAAAAATCATAATATTTACGTGTTTTATGAACACATTTTATAATTTTTGATTGTAACTTGTTACATATCTTGTTACATATACAAGTGTGCAACGAGAAACATAAAACATACGATATCTTGCTTTGAACAAAATATTATACAAACAAACTTTTATTTTGAACTTTTTACCATTATAATCTGCTCAATGAAGATTGATTTTATTTAGTTTAACTTATGATGTACAGTATATTTTTGCGATTATTTTACTTGTAAGGCTTTAGCATTTACTATTATAGTTGTATATCTTATAACACTTGTAGAAAAATACCTCTTCGCCAAATACTTGGATGTTTTAACTTAATTTCGGGCATTGCTGAATGCAAAAGCGTTATATAAATTGAGAGTCAGAAAGTGCATTTCACTTGTAAGACTGAATATTTTAAAAGCTTTTATTAGATTACAATACGATGTATATACATTCTAAAAAAAAGTTAATTATTTATGAGTAAAATCCGGGAGAAACGATTACGTATATCCGATACATTATATACGTAATAATTTGAAATTTATAATTCGCAACCATTCTACTTTTATTATATATATATTCAAATCCTATTTATATATACATATTTATTCTTTATATATATATATATATCGAAGTGCATATATATATATATATATAAATTCAAATCTTAACATTTTTATAAGCCGTCCCGCAAAAATTGTCCAAGCATGGTCTGAGTATATTATTTATTAAATTAGATTAATTGTAAAAAAGATTTTATGTAATTCCAGTTATTGAGAAACTAATTTTTTGTATATTTATATGTACAATTATTTATGGGAAAAGTGTTGTTTTTGTAAATTCTAGTGCAATGATTGAATTAAAGAGGATTGCTTTTTATGAAAAAGTTCCTTCAATTAATTTCCTTTCTGTTTATTATATTTTTTTCTTTTTTTTTCAATATATTAATGTTTTTTACAAGTTCTTAATATCTGCCATCATTTCTTACCAAAAAGAAAACATAAATTGTTTGCGATACCCACAAAATTACATTATAATTAATTACATCAATATAAAAACATTTTTCATTCGATATTGCAAAATTTGGTAAGTAATATGTTTACGTTAATATTATATTTTTATTCTGTTAATTTGTCAACAGACCAATCATCTCATATAATATGAAAGTTATGAAAAATTGCTATAAACTATATAAACAATTTGGTAGTTTGTATATATTATTTTTTGTTTAAATTTGATACAAGCGTTTTCATCTTTATGACGGATAAATTAATAAAAATATCTTGAGTAACACAATTTGATTTTTTTTTTTCAAGTATTACAATTCAATTATTAAATTTTCTAGGTTTTTTCAAAGTCTATCACATTATTAAAGTGTAAATTCGGTAGACTGGCCGCGGTTACAACAGGGACACTTATAATTTTTAATTTACAATCTCTAAGGTTGTAAAAGTTTGCCACATTGAAAAAAATAAAATGATTTGACAGAGATAATTTAGAAAGCTAACAACGCAATACAACAATAGTTTTGGCATGTTTTGGTAACCAAAACTGTATTATGTGATTTATTGTATACTACAAGTGTAAAAAATGTAATGTCTGTGAGAAAGTTTTGTATAATATGTACAGCGTCATGCATTTAGTTTGCAAAGTTAGTGATACGAATGTTTTTTTTTTAATTTAAAAGTTTGACAATATTTGTCAACATTAAATTAAAAGCTGTCTACCATTGAATGTAAAATTTTACAATAACAATTTATGACATTTTTCGATAATTTAACAAGCAGCTCCATTAATTCAAATATTACAATTTACTAATATATAGGAAAATAAGTTATTTAATACAGTAAAAAGGAGGAGGTTGATTCTACCGATTTGACTAATGATACCGATTATGAAATATTATTCTTTTCAGTGCAGCTGCAAATGAAATATCTCATTTCTAATTGTAAGGAGAAACATGTCTACTATTTAATATTCGAATAATAATTGGCTCAACAAAGTGTAATTTGCACAATGTTTACAAGTATATTATTCGATGTTTATTGGAAAAATATAGTAATTCGCATTAAATCATCTTTCTCAGTTTGTATACCTGCCCACGTCTTTCTTCTTTGTGGCTTTCTAGTACCAAAAGGATCGACCATTTTAGGTAATAAGACTAAATAATTAATGACACACCATGAAGAAAACAAAAAGATCTGTGAATAGAATTTGTTCTGAAGAGAAACTAATTTTTGCTTTCAGTTTGTTGGGATTTTCCCGTACAATTAACAACTTTTCGTGCACTCGAAAAGTAGTTCAAAACAAACAGAAATATCGTGGTAGTTTGATTTTTATTCTATAATATAAATAAATATTACTGCCTGTATCATTAAATATTTCTACGCAAATTATATAAAGTATTTGAAAAATATAAATAACACTACATTACTTTTATTGTAAAAAGTCATGACAAATACGACGTAAATAATTATATAGACTTATGATGTGTAAAAGTATACACAAAGTTAAAAAAAAAAAATAAATATAATTTGCGTGTTGAAACATTAATAATAATAATAAAAAAAGACATTAATGAAACCCAAATTATTTTAATCAAGTGTTTAATTGATCGTAATGCGATGCAATTTTTATTTACAAGAAATATTTCTATTATCAGGTAATGTTTAATTAAAACAAGCTGATAAAATCAAAAATTTGGATAATAATTGAAAATATTAATTTATATTGCGACGAAAAATGCGATCTATTCAACATTCATTTCAACAAATCGCGTCATAACTTGTATTAATAAAAAGGTGCAAAAAAAAAAAAAAAACAAAAAAAAACACTTATGATCATTAAAATCTAAACGAGCGTGTGTCTAATTTTAATAACCGATCGTTGATTGTGTATTATCTCTTTAATTATCGTCCTAATGAGTTAATAATATGTTTAAGTAGCTAAAACTCCAAAATTACCTTATCGTGCCAATGAGCGATCGTCTATCCCCTCTCTAAACACCCTCTGCATTTCACTAGTAGGAATACAATTCCAGCTTCAGTGTCAACACTCACACACACTTCAGTTCGACTAAAACTCCTTGTTCTGAACATCGTTTCAACCGAAAAGTTTTATAAAATCGCGTGGAAATTGTGTCGGTAACTCTGGTTGTTTTGTGTGAACAAGTTTATCGTTTGACTAATTTGACCGTTTGTGATCATTGTGGAATAAATAATCAATCTGTGACATGGCAAGCATGGAACAACACAGCAAAGCAACCAACGATTCGCAATTGGAAACATCAATTAGGACTTGCAAAATTGACGAGGCACAGCGTTGCCAATCGGAGCCACCATTGTCCAACTGTAAGCCGCAGATTTCTCACCTGCGTAAGCTTGTCGACGGCGGAACTGAATCGGGTAGTTCTGCAGATTTTATTTTTGACGAAAACTATCACGGTAAGAGCAGCTCTGAGGACATTTCTTTGTCCTCGGGATACAACAGTCGGTTCTCTTCGTACGAGCAAGAGATTGCCGAACTAAAGGAGACATTAAAGTCGGAACGCGAGCTCAGCTGCGAAATGAGCGTCGAATTGAACAAGCTCTTGGAGGATAGAAAGAGGATGAAAGCTGCTCTCTCGACCAGCGAAAAAGAAAGGCACATCTCACAATTGAGGATCCAGGAATTGCAGCAAAGGGTTGAGATCTTGGAGCGCGCGGAGAGAACGCGAGCCGATCTTAATCCGAAGAGAATCGAGGATTCCAGGACGAGTGAGGGCTTGAAAAAGTTGGGACTCACCGAAGACATCCTGTTAGCGTTGCCATTTGGTTACACTACCAAGATTCGGTCGGGTTTCGAGAAGCTCAGTTACGAGAACGAGAAGCTCCACGATAAGATGAAAAAATTGGAGGACGCGAATGCCAAGGCCATCTTGGAGAACGAGCAACTTGTGCAAAAGTTGTTTTCGGAGAAAAGAGCGACCACGGAAAAGTTGGAAGAGGCGTGCAATAAAGTGAAGGCGCAAGAAGAGGTTATCAAATCTTTGCGCGAGATGCTGTCGCTTTTAGGTAAGGATTTGGAGCAGCTTCGTTCCGATGAGATGAGTCCGTCGAGCTTTTCTAAAGTGTTGGAAAATTGTCGTCAAATCCTGCCCTCGATTAACAGCATGCTTTATTGTTCCAAGTCCGAGGCTGAGCACGATCAGCCTCGAACCGATCAGTCCAGTGACCCGAAACCCGATCATGCGAATTCCAATTACGAAAAATTGAAATTTAATTGCGATTTACTTTCACAGATAAATACAAATGTACTGGTGATAAACAGTCAGGCTAGGCCTCCAACCGCACCCGTCCCGATTATCACTTCTTCCTCGCCCCAACTCCAGCGACTACATTGGAATCAACGAGACACAACACTGGGATTGGGCGGCACAACTCCGCCGAATCCTGAGGTCAATCCTTACTTCGTTGAAAACCAACAATTTTACAACCTCTTAAAATGACCCTAGGCACAAGATCTTTATACTCTCGATCGCTTTTTGCATTTATTAAACGATTAATTTGTTATTGCCATTCAATGCTCTCTCTCTCTCTCTCTCTCTGCTCTCTTCTTATTATCTCTACCTGTATAAATTTATATCTCGGAAGACGCATCGGTTTATATGTATAATACATACAACATTGTGAATTGTTATTCTTTATAAACATCTTATTGCGTGATATCAATTCCTTTGAAGGATTACTATCGTTACAAAGTTATTTAACGATAAAATTATTTATTTATAATTTTAAGCGCTGCGATATCATCTTGCATAAATGCTTATTCAAAGATACACATGCAATATATTACATGCGATATGTAATAGTTGAATTATATTACCGAAAAGAATCGTATAATGATTATTATATTCTGTAATTAATAATAAAGTCCTTCTTTTTCGGTGCATGAATGAGAAATTTTATGTAAGATTATTATTTTATGTGATAATATACACAAATTGTTGAATTAAATGTGTAGGTCGGGGAAAAAAAGAAAATGATTTACCCATAGTTTAATATTAGTGTTTATATTAAACTATGATGTTTTCGTGAGTTATTTTTTCCACGTCTGGAAATATTAAAAAAATGTTAAATCAATAATTTGTGACATCGTTTGATGATCTATTGTTAATTATTAACAGTTTTAAAAATGCTATTTTAGAATGAAAATCTTTTCATACTCATAGAATGAAAATTTATTTTTAATGTACTCTCTGCCCAGTTATAATTTATATAAAGTGGTAAATCTTGTGTCCAAAACATTCGTTTAATTTCCACGTTTAACGAATGTACAGTAGGATAATTTTGCATGATTATGCGGTGGACTTCCAAGTGAATTTGTAGAAATATTTTTGTACTGTAAATTAAAAAAATATGACTTTCCTACATTCAAGACTGGGTCTATTTTAAAATTTTGTTGTTTCGAATAGATGACATTATAAGTTTACCGAGGAGGAATCTTATTTAATAATATGTATTATATTGTTTTATATAGCGAACATGTGTGCACACGGGGAGAAAAGAGTATTAAATATTAATAGTAACCACAGGGATTACACATTTTAAGAAACTGTGAATTTTAATTTTTTGGCAAACTTTTTTTACACTCGAAGCTCCCATTTTCCTTCTGTTCGAGACCGGAAATGCTCTAATTTTCGTTATGGCGCAATTGCGCACATGTTAAGCGCATGTATATTTTCATTGGTTATTTCCATTCGGTTGTTTCGGTTGTAACCTGCCTTAAACTGTATACAATTATTAATGAATTAAGCAAGTTTAAATTTCCCGCCAGCGATATTCAGTTATTATTGGTCAAACAGCGAACCGGATATAGCGTTTCAATAACGAAACAAATGGAACACATTTCTGATGAAAATGGGGAAGAAAAATTTATGAAAATAAGTGCGCGAGGAAAATGGGAATGTCAAAAATGAGAGCTTGGAGTGTACTTTATTTCACGTTTTGTCCGTTATATGTCGCTATTTACTGTCATTATTAACCTATATTGCCTGCGTTGTTCATGACTAACCAGTTATTAAATAACAAACAGTTTACCCAAAATTTAATAAATAGATTGTTGAGTTGTCGATCGAAAATACATGGAAATACAATTTCAATAAACTAAATTAACAAATTTCAATCATTTAGTTTTCCACTTAATGATATTCTGTAAGTACAATGCAAAATTGGTAAAGTTTTTATTATAAATTGATATTTTTTTCTCTCAGTACACTTATGGTATAATTTGTTGATAATTATAAACAAAATTATATATACAGAAATACATAAAACTATATATATGTATATAATACAATTTATTATACTCGTTATAAAATTCTGTATAATTAACTGATTTGTTCGATGATGAAGACGAATAGAGTTACTACATAATTTTTTCAATGTGCAAAACGTGCATTTTATCAATGATATAATCTACTATTTGTAGTTTTTCATCAAGATTATTAATTATAACGTATTAAATAAACATTTTTTGTATAAAAGTAATATTAATTAAAAATTTAAAATGTATTTTAAAACACTCTTGCTCAAATTATAGTCAAATAACGTTTTTTATACAAATGAATTTTATTCTCTACCGAAGCTAATTATTTCCATGTGTATTGTACATTTGTATAAACGATACAACACTATGACTGCATATAAATGGATAAAATGAACCAACTAGAAGTATATTGTTAATGAAATTTGTTAAAATACATGTCTACGTCTATGCAATAAGTATTTGAGTATCAATGTTAAATAATTATTTTTAATACTCTGCCAGTTCATTGTAATAAAGCAATATGATTTATACTCAATATTATATATTTTCTCATTACCTTAATATTATTCTGCGTCGTTTTTTTTTGTTTGTTTTTTTTCAAGTTATTGATATTTTATATCATAAAAATATATGAGGTTTCTTTTAATAATATTTATATGGATCAAGTATCGATACATCAATTAAAATGAATTTGATCATTTCTATTTGAATTGATAAAATTCATTAAGAGCGCAAGTTCATTACAAGCCTAAAAATATTATTTTGATTATAAATAAACAATGGCACATAAACATATAAAATGCAGGCCAAGGTTAAGAACAATGATAAAAGTATTTAAGTTGGTTTTATATGATATGAATTTTTGTTTGTTTGTTTTTTTTATATATATATATAATTTACACGAAAGAAGAAACAAATATGTAATTAAATAAGTTCATTATTAAAAACACACTTTAAGAATCATTGACACACTGCAAAGTATTTTATTAATAAAAATCTCATTATAAATAACGATTTTATTCCAGCTAAAGAATTAAACTTTTATACTCATTATGTTAACTATTTCACTTCAAAACAATATGAAAATATCCAAATGTTGAAATAATTATCAAAACATAAACTTTATAAATTAACCTAAACAATTTTATAGAACAATTAATAGCAAACAGAAATGTAACATTCAAAAAATATTTGTATCAGTTGAAATTCATAACAAAGTATAATTTAAAATTTCTCAATTAAAGAAAATTACAATTAATAACTCAAACGTAATTAATGTCAGACAAATGGAATTTGTTTTAAATCATATAACCAGTTTTTTAATTATGTTAATTGATGGTTTTATTTTTACGAAATTAACTAACAATACATTGAAAATTGCAAACTTACAATTAGTTTTAATTAAATGAGCAATTTTAAATCTTATCGTTAGACAAGTTTGTTCAACATCACACGTCATTAACAATTACTTTGCACTTTGTTGTATGTCAATAAGTACGGCGATATTCATAAATAGCTTTCGCCAAATTTAAAGTAACATTTTCTTGAAATCACAAAAATAAACTGACCTGGTCCGATTTGAACGATATTTCTTGTCTTTCGTGCATTGCTCGATATCAATCACACATTACTTTTATATCATATTTCTGAATTATTGAAATTATAAAAATATTACAAATTCAAAATCATGTATTATTATCTGCGCATAATAAATTAGTAAGAAAAATGTTTTAACTTCCAGTTCAGATACATGTCATGTGCAAATTAATGCTGTATCTTTACATGTGTGCATGCACGCGTGTGTGTGTGTGTGTGTGTGAGTGCGCGCGTACGTGTTTTTTTGTATTATTTTTGAGAGATATAAATTTGTAATAAAAGTCAGTTTTTAACCGTGTTCAGATGTAGATGTTCGTCTTTCAGTCAAAATTAATGTTTTTTAAAGGGAAAAATTTCTGTTTCATTTATAAATATAAAATTTAAAAGTAGTGTCTTTTCTAAAAACAGTCATTTTTTCCGTCATATTTTTCTCAGTGTGTGCAAAAACTTTAATTTTAAATATATATTAAGGAAGTGAACATTATTCATACAATAGATTAAATTGATGTATGATTTATGACCCTATTTCTAGATATGTATTAATAATACTTGCACCGAGACAAATTATATAATAAAATTTACTATGTTGTTAATAATCAACAAGTAAAGGTAAAGAAGGAAAAAGATTTCTACAAAAGCGATTCATGATAATTTCACTACAGTTACAACGTTGTTTTAACCTTACAATTATTAGAGTAAGTTCTATTTCCATTGTGTAAAATTTAATTAAAATTTTGCGCCCAGTGGAGTTTTTAAATGGAAAAATAATATAAAAATTGCAAAATTATAAGACCTACTGCTACTATAATACTACTACTTGTTGAATTGAAATGTAGTTTGCTCACGTGTATTTCATTGTGTAATGTGTAAAACGATGTTGCTTGCCGAAAATTCGCAATGCTGGCAGCGCAAATAAAACTTTATGTATATAAATGTTTATATTTGTAACTTATTTTGAGTTTTTCCTATGGCGAATAAATTATTCAGCCGAATTAATTATATAGACGTTGGGATATTGGCCAGGGTGTTTCTATTTCGAGCTAATGTAATTCCGTGACCTTATCGTTGGCCCACTGTTTTATTTCTTGAATAAAAAAACTTATAAGTTTATACGCTGGCTTCTGTATAATTTGCGAATTGATTTTACTCATGTTCGGCATTTCATTTGTGGTATTTCTTTTAGCGATTCCGATATTCGCCACTTACCGACAAGCGTTGGATGAGAAACAATGTAAATTTTTCACTTGACTAAATTATTACAGCGCGCCCCCTTCTTGCGGGGCTCGTCTTGGTATTTATTTCAGATGATGGAACTCTATCGTAAAGGTGATGCTTCGAGGCGTTTACGTGCCAAAAACGTATGGTACCCAGGGTAAAGCAATGAACGAAATTGTATCTAAATTTCTACATAGAATGTAATGCAAAAGAGACAACAATCGTTGGATATAGTTTGTCTAATTTTCAATTTATTTTTGTCAACTAACGATTTATCGATATAAAACTGCAACTTCATTTTGGGCTTTACATTTTACGAATGGAAATGTTAAGAAAATAATGAATATAAATAAAGATTGCACATTACACTCGACGCTCCCATTTTCAGCGAGGCGCAATTGCGCACGTGTTTAGCGCATGTATATTTTCATTGGTTACTTCTATTCGGTTGTTTCGGTTGTAACCTGCCTTAAACTGTATACAATTATTAATGAATTAAGCAAGTTTAAATTTCCCGCC
>JABFPN010005431.1:0-13206 GCA_022817305.1 Leptoteleia sp. ZL-2020
TGCACGGAGAGAAAAAAGTAGCGTCCTCTGCTAAACACCCAAGCAGTAACAGCTAGGCAAACCAAAGCAGGCGTAAATAGCTGTTACTGATGTGGGACCTCAGCTGTTTCTGCTAAACTAACCAAAGCGTCATTTGATGGGTATTCACCCATCAATATTTAATATGCATATCAATCAGTAAATGTAAAACCAGTACTACTGGATAATTGTATAATGTTAATTATATTTAATTGTGTGTGTGCGCGCGTGCGCGCGTTTTTTTAATTTATTATAATTATTACATATGTTTTATTTTTTTTTATTTTTTATAAATTTATAAATTATTGTTTATATAAAATATAAACATTTTTAAATTTTAATATTTTTGTTATATATTATAAATATAAATATAAACTTAACGAAAAAAAAAAAAAAAAAATTCGGACGTTGAGAGTAATAAATTCTCAAGAATGTTATAAATGACAAAAATTGTTTTATCTATTATTAATTAAGAAGAAATTAAAGAAAATTTGTAATTTACATTGCAGGAGCCAAATCCTGAGGATCCATTGAATAAAGACGCCGCTGAAGTACTTCAAAATAACCGAAGGATGTTTGAGCAAAATGTTTCAAGGGCAATGAGAGGGGGATACGTAGGATCGTACTACTTTGAACGGTGTCTTAAGTGATACATTGCCATGCCATGGATGCCGACCATCGGCTGGCCATCGAGGCACTGGAGACATGCGGGTCTAGCAGTATGCGCATCCGCATTTTATATGCTCACGTTCTTCACATCCTGCCAGGCCTCCAAGCATATAATTCATCAAGTTTATTATGCTTTTGGCTAAAGTTCGTAAGCCACGAGAAAAAAAGAGCGCGATACACGATTCAGGGGAATGAATACGACAATTCACTACCCGCACAAAATATATATATATATAAAAAAAAAAAAGAAAAAAAAAACAGAAAACCCCCTTGTAAATACCCTCTAATTTATTCGTCGTTGTTAGAGCGAAGGCCATTTCACCTTATTCTTCATTGTAATCTTTTATTCTCCATTGGAATATTTTTACGGACATGATGATGATACGAATAATAAAATGAATTCAAGAAATAAATAAATAAATGATTGACAAATTAAAAATTGATGCGAGAAAAGGTATATATTAATCTACTGTACAAATCACCTTTAATAGTTGAGATATATATATAATATCAATTATTTCGTCAAATCTTTGTCAATGTTTATTTATCATTTTCAATAATCTTTTTAATTGGTAAAAAAAATCATTACTTCTAAATCATTTGACTTTCTTCCCTTTACTTTAACTTTTTTCCTTTTTATTATGTAAATTTATAGTTTTCTTATCTAATTAATGTAATAAACATTTATTATTATTAAATAAATAGTTGTTATTTGATAATTGTTAAATAATTATATCAATTTGAGAAATTTTTTTACGATCGTATATTTTGTGCAACAGACATTGTAACATTAAGTATAATATTACCGAAAACAGTTGTGTAACATGATAAGTATAATATTACCGAAATAGTTATATACTTAATTTAAAATAATTGACATTGTTATTACAACGATACTGTTTTGTAAGATTTAGACTAGTCCAGATAGGTAAAGTAATATATATAAATTGAGAATTAGATTTTCTCTTGTCCTCCTTGTTCACCTTTTGACTACATTAACTTTTTATTATATTAACTTGTTCTTTTTCTTAGTATAATAAATGTTGTACATTAAATTGTAGATTTTGAAAATGACCTCAATAAAGGTCGAAACGTTAATCGACAAAATTAGATCCTGTAATAACTTCTAATTATTTCTTCACCCACAAAATATTTATCTGTTGCACAAAATATACGGTCGAAAAAATATGATTGGATTAAACCATTAACAGACGTTAATAGACACTTTGAAAACATGATTGATTTCTTAAATTATATTAGAAAAAGATAAAAAATCTAATTGAAATTGTTTTGGTTTTATTAAAAATACTCTAAGTATTGTATACTTATTTCTTTTAAATTACTTTACAGAAAAATTAAACAGAACAGAATTTGTGTAAATAAAATGTCTAACATTTTTCTGTACTTCCATTTTCATCTGTACATTTTATTATAAGTTTTTTAAGATAAAGGCATTTTTGCTTGTATTTAATTTAAATGTATTTAAACATACTAGTTATTTACATTTGGGTAGTTAATTTTAAATCTGTATAAATGGATTTCATTACTTTATTTCTTATGTCATTATCTTACATATGATCGTATTTATTTAAATTTATTTATGTATACGCATATATAAAATCTAATATGCGGCGTAGACGTGATTACACAGAAGCCTAAGAGTAACGGTCAGGAGTCCACTGAATAGTTTGGAGGAACAATGTTCTTCATCGATGTTTCATTTTATCTCACGTTTGCGGCATAATCCACATTCAAATGTACTATTAAAACTCGTTGCAAAGTATGCTACTTAAGTGTACCATGCATTAATATCAATGTAACAGCGCGTATTTGTTTACTTTGTGAAAAGAACCATTTTATTTAGTATCTGCTGTTTTAATGGTACATTTTAAAAGTAAAAACAAAGATATACATCTTACAGTCTAGAGAAGTGTCCTAGCTCGAGCAAACCGACCTACAGCTAGCGCTGTATTTTTCATTGAAGGTCCCATTTCATGAATTCAGTTTTTTTTAATTTTTTTATTCTTCGAAGGCACTTTTGCAATTCAACTAATCTTACTTTATCTGCTTGCACCGTAAGATAAATTAAATTTTGTAATATCAAAATTCATCCGTGAACATTAACTATTTATTTCAAATTATATTTACACTTAATAATTGCAACTATTAATTTACAAAAATATAACTTAACATTTTTTAGCTTAAAAAAATTGATGTTAAATCGATGCTATAGATTTGAAGCTCTTGATTGCTTTCCGTTTTTTAAACCATTACATTTTTCAAGGTTACTAAGGAACTTAAAGAAATATAAAAAATCATAAAAATTCATCGTGCAAGAGAATTCCAACTAACATTTTGAAGCACAGAACACCTCTTTGTACGCAATTATCTTTTCGGGCTCTGAAGACATTACTTTTACTCATTAAATTCTCGTTAAATTTGTTTTCTAATTACTAGGAAATGTATACAAAGTGAATTGCGAGGATAAAAAAATTATTTAAAATTAATTTGATAATTTTTTTTGTATATTATCATTCTTAAATTTTATATGTAATTAAAAATTGTATATTAAAAAAGCCCCTTTAAGGCTGTAAGTTCTTATATTTCATATTTTTCAAAAAATAACACGATTCAATAGTATGTTATGTGTATAATGTATAATATAAACATGGATAATTGAATCGTGAATTAAATTACCGATAAGAACATTGATATACAATCGAAACAATTTCCTAGTGCATGATTAAAACAAAGGGGAAAAAATACATTTGTTGTGTGTGTGTGTGTGTGTGTGTGTGTGTGTGTGTGTGTGTCCGATGTACAGTGTGCAATGACAAGTGTATGTGGCACGCTTTTTCCCTCTAAATTTCTAATAACGTTACGCCAAAAATTTGAGGTAAATACTAATTAGAAAAATAAATCACGAAGCTAATAAATTTTCGACATTTTGGCGCCGCGTCACTTAGAAATTAGGCTTTAATGTACAAGTTTGCTGTTAGCATGTTTTCAATCTTCACTCAGAACAGGTTTTGTTTTTTTTTACACAAAAATATATAATAGGAAATGCAAGTTCAGCCAAATTGCGGCATATCTACTTCAATTTTATCCATTTCGAATTTTCTTTGTAATTATTTTAGATTTTATGCAGTCCTTATGAAACAATTATTGACCTAAGGGTGTTCCTCCAAAATTGAAGGATGTTGGTATAGTTTGAGAATGGAAAGCAAATCCTAAAAACAGTATTATATTATAGTAAATTTCATAACATAAATTGACTTTAATTAATATTTTAAGCAATATTCTTAATATAAATAACCCATAAAGAAAAAAAATTGCATGTATTGTAAGCTTACCTCCACTTTGTTCAATTCGTTTACTTTCAACTGCAGCCTTACGTTGATCTGCTAAAACAATGATTTCCTGTAATGTTTTCTGCTGCTCAGCTGTTAAATGACCAGTTAAAGCTCTATACCATACTGGGTCTGTTCTTTCAATATCTAAAAGTATATATAAAATTGATTATTTAAAATTATTTTATTAAATAATCAACATTAAACTATTATTAAACAAATATGTTCTCATACTTTGCATAATTTCTTTGAAAACAACATATTCTTCCTGATTGTTTTCATCACTATCTAATGGTGTAACATAAATTTCGAGAACAGTTTCCTCATTTGCATCCAATTCAGATCCATCATCATCGTCATCATTAGTATGTCCAACATGATTAAAATGATCATCTTTTTTTGACTTTTCTAAAAATTCTAAATAATTTTCTGAAAGTTCATCATCGTCTTCGTCTGATGATAGAGCATCTACAAAGTATTGTTATTATTGTTAATTATGTTGGTTAGTAATGAAATATAACAATAATAAATACAAATTCCTTAAAAAATATATAAACTTTTGTAACAATTAATTTAAGGGGTTACACGAGTCCAGTATTTACAAAAAAATTGAAAAACAATTTTATTAGAGAAATGGAAGCCTTATACTTTCAAGATAATGTGGTTAAAATTTTATAACAATATTTAAAAAAAATAAGGAAGTTGGAAGGTCAACTGAAAGGTATATAAATAAACCATGTTGATAAATGTTAATATAATTATTTATCATTTCAAATAATAGGTTTGAAATTTATCAATTTTGTGCCTGTCTAGATTCATGTAACCCCTTAAGTAAAAGATAGAGCATGAAGTATTTTATGGTTTATTTACTATTATAGTAGACGTCTTTTAAATTAAAATCCATACTATTAAATTTAAAATATTATAAAGGTAAATTAAAAAATACCTTCATCGATATTACTCTCATTGTCACAATTCTCATCATCGTCATCTTCATCATCTGATACTTTAGCAGCATAGGCTCGCTTTAGACCTTCGAATAATAAAATAAGGGACGGAATGATCTGCTGTGCACATTCGTTAACAGCTGCTGGCCGTGCTGGTCCCATACTTAATAAGGTGCACAATCCCAAAACGCAAAGTTTTCGGTCATGCAATCTAAAAATTATTTAAAAATATATTTAACCCTTTTTCCTCCTATCATTGCAGTCTTAATTATTAAATTTTGAAAGACTAAAATAAATAAACTTCATTGAAAGAAAATTTGAACATAAATTTAATATATAGATTATTATTAAAGGAACTACGGAATAATTTAAAATGAATAGTAATAATATACCCTAAGAAGCAGTCAGTATCATGGATCCATTGTTTAATAAAATGTGATGCAATAGGTTCTGTAGACTGTCCTATAGATGCCTGCATTCTTTCCATAGTTTCTAAACACAAAACTGGATTGTAATATAATGCAGCAATGACTACCTGCAGACACATTGTTCGTAATTCTGATGTTTTCACCTCTCTTGTTAATCGTTGTAAAACTAATTCTACCAATGATGGTATGCACTAAAAATAAAATAACATATTTATTTGTAGCAAATATATTTAACAATTAGTGTAAATTTTAATTATAAAAAAATAATTACTTGATCGATTTGTCCCTTGCACTGTAAGATAATAACTTCCAAAAGTTTTGCCGCATGACACTCTGGATCCTCTCCAGATTCACCTTCCAGAATCTTAAACAAAAATAGTCGCATTAGATAGAAATTAGAAATATACTGAGTATGCTCTGTATATCTTTTATATAAACATATGCTACAATGTTTATTTTTTTATTATAATTTTATTCAGCTCTTTTGCTTATTTTGCTAAAAGCAAGGAAAAAATATTATAATAAAAACAACAAAACATAATAAATATATGTGATATATAAAAATATATGTATATACGACTATCAGTGCATTTTGAGGGCTTGCTTTATTTTTGGTGTCTTAATGCGTACTTTAATAATCTAGTATTATAAAAAAAAGGAAATATAGCTCTACATATATTATACAACATATGTATTCTTACAGCTTTGCACATGTTGAACATAGCTAAAACGTGATTTTCATTGGAAAGGAAGGCCGGCGTATCAACTGTAATGTAGTTGTGAAGCGCTGGCATCATATCGGTAAAATAGTCATAACCATCTTTTGTAAATAATTCGTACATAAGTTCCAAAACTTTCCACATGTCTTGCGATATATTTTTCGACGTTAAATCATACACTAATGAGATAGCTTCTTCATAGAATTCTGTAATATGAAATTTAATTAGACAAGTATTTTTAATAAATTTAACGATACATGGAAAAAAATTTGTTTGCCTATGTAAATAATTATAATTTCTACTTATATCAATAGTAGCCAAACAATATATCTAATTTAAATAGAAATTTAGCAGTTCTTTTCATATTTTTTCCATGTATGCTTTTTTTCAAAATATTTACCATAAAAAATGTTAAGTTTACAAAAAAATTATTTCATTTACCTATTACATTATGATTGAATATGTGAACAACCACAGTCAAAACTATTGGTTGTAACTGTGCCATAATTTGAGGTTGATCGTCCATAACATTGAGAAGAGTGTCAATTGTGTTTAAGAGACCCATTGCTGTGATTGCTTTTTCATCGCTACCTTCATCCGTTTCTAAAACTACACTAAACGTTCTAGCCTAAACAAAAAAAAGAAGAATTAAATATTTATATATTTTTGGTTGAAAAAATATATATACATTTCTAATAAATGTAAGTAAGTTTTTTTAAGGTTCTGTTTATAGATTTGGACAAGAATTATAAAAACTAAATTAATATATTTAAGATTCTTTACTTACTAATTGTTGACATATGTCTACTGCAACAGGAGTAAGTTGTTCTGTGAAAATGCATACAATTTTTTGCATAACCACAGTGAGATCTTCATTCTCAGTTTGCTGTATAATTTTCAATAATTCAAAAGTAATTTCCTTAACGTGTGGCTCAACATATTTTTGAGCTTTGTCTTGAGCAGTGAGTAAGGTTTGCAAAGCAATTGCAGCCTCAACTTTCACAGGAAGATCTCGATCATGAAGTAGAACTGATATTGTCAATGAAATTGCATCAATCAGCAATTGTTCTTGTTGGAATTTGATCTCAGAGAAACGATTCAATACCCAGCAAGCCTAGAAAAAAGCACGAATTAAAAAAGAGAAAATTTAAATAATTTTTTTTGCTATAAAGGATATTTCAAATAATATTTATAATTTTTTTTATTAAGTATATAATTAAATCATGAAGAATTTATAAAAAAAAAATAACATTGCTTTATGTTTACCCTTGCTCTCATATGACCATGCGAACTTTGGAATTCTGGTATAACATATTGCAACAACATCTTGTCCATCTGTTCTCTGTATAATTTTTTACAAAGCAATATCTCAGATAGAGATCCAATCATATGTAATGCACCATCCTTTTGCCAAGAATCTGCATTTGGACTATTGAGAACTTCTAGACAAAATTGCATTGTTTTTTGCAACATATTTTTCCGCTTTTTGCACGTTGAGTGCAATAAAGTTTGTGCCGCTGATACCGGTGATACAAAATCTTCAAAGATATCTAAAAAGATCACATTCTTGATTAATATATTTTATAAATAAACTTGTTTAACATAATTATTTGCATAATAATGTAAACATACCAAATTTAACTCTGATATATTCATAAGGACTGGAGTTCCAAAGTTCATCATCTGCAGCAGTATAGGACATAATTGGGAATAGTACATCTCGAATTATTTCAAACATATGCGGTTTCAAGAATTTCCATGAAAATGCATGATTTACTCTGCAATAAAATCATTGAATGATAAATTTGCGTTCTAACAAAATTAACCCTTTTAAAAGATTAATAGTGAAATTGTTTAATATTTACCCTTGGTTAATGTAATTTATAGTTAATTGAATGACTCGAGGAGAAATATATATCTTCCTGCGATATTGATCCAAAATTTTTAATAAAACTTCAAGTATACCGGCACTGAATGTTTGTAAATACCACGTTGCAAATAATTTATACTCATCAGTTACATGACCTGGACTACCATATCTAAAAAAGATAAATATTATAATTATATACTCAAAAGTATATTTAAAAATTATTATTATATTAATTATGTCCAAGACAAACCTTTCAAACATTCGGAAAAGAATGTGCAAAGCCCATTTTTTGCATTTCCACCATATTAAATCAGCGCGTTCGTCATCATCAATAGTTGTGTTATTAGTTTCAATGGGAACTGGTCTGTTTATTACTTGGCGAGCAATATCCATCCATTGAGAAAACATTTCTTTGGATATTAAATCCAATGGTAAAGTACACTATGATAAACATATTTAAAATTACATTATTTATTATATATAATAACTTCAATATTACAACAAAGAATAATTAATATTATTCTTTCAATTATAAAATTCTTATTTTTATGGCGTGTTATACCTGTGTTAACGCATAAAAAATTTTCAGTATTTGTTTCTGCAGTTTCACAGAATCTTCCGAATTGTCATTAATAAGCCGTAACATCAATTGTTGAATCATTGGCAAAAGCAGATTCATAGCTTCATGTAATGGAACTCTTTCTTCTGATTTCCTGTATCTATTAAAGAAATGAAATTTGTTTGTATAGTTGAACAAATTTTCATATTTAATTATGTTTGTTATTTATTCTCTGTAAGTGAATTAGCTTACTCAAAATTTTTAACGAGTTGGTACAAGGTTTGTAGAGCACCGGGCCAACAAGAAGCATCTGGATTTTGCAAATATATTGTTATTTTGTCTACTATCTGTGTCCATCGTCCTGGGAAGTCGTGTTTAACAATATTATAAATGCAAAGGGACAATTGTACTCTGAAATATTAATTATTCTTCTATTAAATCAAATAAAAATATAATTTTATTGACAATAAAACAATAATGTCTGTATAAAATTGAAAAAATTTTAAGACAATTTAATTCGAATTACTTTGAGTATAAAATGATTCATTGAGTTGAAATTAGGAATGACAAATTGTATCCTTGTTAATGCATTTTGCAAGAAATTTTTTGTTTCAAGAATAACAAAAAAAAAAAAGTAAGATAAAAACAGAGGGGAAAATTAACACAAGTGTTTCATTAGAGCACTTTTTATAATTAATATTTTATTTATAAATTTATTTGATAAATGGAAAATAAATGTCAATATTTGATTGTTCTTCCAATAATGACACTACATTAATTTACAAAAGCTTATTAAAATTGGATTATAATTACAGTAGGTGTTACACATGAAATTTGGTAAAATGTAATATTTATTTCAATTTTAATCTTACTTACATAGCTAATAAAATATTTTATTGCTTGATGTAATAAAGATACCTGAAATGCCATCCTTTGTTGAATAAGAATATTTACCTAATAAGTTCTGGAGAATGTACTGTAGCATCAACAATGGCATCTCGAATCATAGCTCTATCTTGTTCGTGTATACTAAACTGTACATCAGGGTGATCCGGATCAGGATCAGCCCAATTTGTATTAATTAAGTTCTTTAAATATATAACGCCTAAAATAAATATTTTCAACAGAGATTACTTAAGATACTTGCGATATATTACATTAAATTTTAAAATTTAAAAGTAATCATTACCAGCTTGCTTCACAGGTTGTTCTACTTCATTGGACATTACAACTTGAAGTAGACTAGGAGCAAAACCAATTATTTTATGTATCTGAAATAATAAATGTAAGAAAATTTTAATATAACCCAGTTTATGAATTCACAAACGTCAATTATAAAACAAAGAGTGTATTTATTAATTTTCAATTCGATTCAGAAACTAAATATATAATTAATTATAGATTTCTGCATTATCTAAGTATTCAAAATTTCTTTATAACATATTATTAAAAAGATTTATGAAATTTAAAATAAATCTGCTTGCTAATACTTAATTTCTTAATAACTATTTAATTGGAGCATAATTTTTTTTTTCTTTTAAATTAAGTAATTTTAATGTGTGTCATCAAGTTCTCTTTTATATATATATATATATATATATATATATAATATAAATTTATGCCATATTGTCAAGAAATAACGTTATTAAATTTAATGGAAATATTAATTATATTATATTAACCATATGGTAAAATCAAATGTACAATATTTTAACTGGTAATCGTTCTAATACAAAATTTAAAATCAAATCTTTGATTTATTCTTAGAATATGAAGAATTCGCCTCAAATAATATCCACGCGGCTATCACAATAGCAGCAAGTACATGAAAGCATGATTGATTTGAGGTTAAGTCTTATAATAACATTTCATTGCAAATGTCTATAAATTGCCAACCAAAAAGCATCCTTAATTCAACAAAAAAGAAAATAAAGATGCATTCAATGCCTTTTGCATAATAAACGTATGCTTATCCTAAATTTAAACTCAACCTAAACATTTTTCGGAAAATATATGATATTAAAAAAGGATCATTAGTCAAATTTCTTAACGTCTATAATGTTGAATTATAGAACAGAAAAATGAACAGTTCTTCTACAAATAGCAAAGTAACAGAGGTGAAAATATTCTGAAACGCTTAACGATTCCAAAAACTTAAGTAAGACGTTTGAAGTCAAAAAATTGGCCAATGTTTCGTTTTCGCCAATATCGTCACGTTGAGAAAAACTAAGGCGCGGTTTTCTGCCAGTATAATTGCTAAAAAATTTTTGGTGGTTTTGGTTCGCAAAAGAACATAAATTTATACATAAATTTAGATGGTGGCCGAAATTTTTCTCGGTCAGGCAGCGGGCTTATTCATTTTTTATTCTATTTTTCCTCCCTTCTCTTCCCTTTTTTCGTGTTTTACAAGGAAGAACACGCGCGCGTACCTGGTTAAGCTGTTCTTCGGCCTGCTTTTGCGACGTCGGCTCAATTGTGGCGCGCAACAATTCTGTCAATTTCCGAGGATCCATGTTGTCCGTGTAGCCTACCGGGTACAATGACTTCGAAAAGCGAGACGCGTGATTTTTCGCGACTTTCTTGTAGGAGTTCCACGACCCGGCGCAGCCTCGATCTCAACCTTCTCAACTTACTGCTGGTGCCGTCACGTGACTTATGAACAACATGGCGACCTTACTCGTGGCTCGAGCCTCGAGGCGCGCTTTTAGTTCTTTAGTCTTCCAGTTCGACTTAACCAACGTATTCTTGAAATTCCCCAATTATTTTTTCATTGCTCAAAATGTTTAATTTACTGATCGAAATAATTACTTCCTTGTGTTTTTAATGTTAACCGTACGAGAAATTTTTGTATCAGATTAGAAGATTTAATAAAAAAATAATTAATTTTGATGTATTTGTTTAGCTCCTTTGATTTCAGCGCTCATTTGTTTGTGACTCATTCCAAAGTTCTTGTGTTTTCAGACATGAAATGTCCCTCTGGATTATCGTAAAAATGATTAAAACAGCAATATATTTATATGATTAACATTTTTTTCTCTAAAAATTACCAATCGTAGAGTGTATGCATATTCTCCCTTGTGGAGCAGAATGCTGAAAAATGTTGAATAACTTTTATTTATGCCAAACTTGCACAAATTTTTATAATAACCACCAATATTATTTTTTTATTTACACTCGACGCTCTCATTTTCCACCTTCTCATTTTCAACGTGCTCCCATTTTCAGCGAAATTTCTTCCCCATTTTCAGCGGAAATGTTCCATTTGTTTCGTTATTGAAACGCTATATCCGGTTCGCTGTTTAACCAATAATAACTGAATATCGATGGCGGGAAATTTAAACTTGCTTAATTCATTAATAATTGTATACAGTTTAAGGCAGGTTACAACCGAAACAACCGAATAGAAATAACCAATGAAAATATACATGCGCTAAAAACGTGCGCAATTGCGCCACGCTGAAAATGGGAGCGTTTCCGGTCTCGATCTCGCTGAAAATGGGAGCGTCGAGTGTATTACGATTCATAAAGTAACCCCAATTCCGTGATTCTATCACTATGTCAACCTCTTAACAGCATGTCAAAATGCTATATGCACGGAATAAGTGTATTTTCAATTTATCACAATATTATAGTATAATTTTGGATTTGATGAGAAGAGCGCACTGTGGAAGCACTGGGAGAATGTATATATCTGTAATAAGTGATATTTAGTACAAGCGTATGCGCAAACAATGCGAAACAGAACGTAGAAAACTGTAACATCGATAAGTGCTCTGTTTCGCATTGTTTGCGAACACGTTTGTATTACATATCACTTATTACAGATATATATGTTCTCCCAGTGCTTTCGCAGGGCACTCTTCTCATCAAATTCAAAATTAAACTACAATATTGTCATAAAAAGAAAATACACTAATTTCGTGGATACGGTCCCCGAAGTACCTCGTATAATAATCATAGGGGGTTTGCCTTAGTTCTGAGCAGTACTCAAACTATTCTCATTGGTTCATTCCTTTAGAATTAAACTATAATAAAATAAACTGACCAATGAGAACAATTGTAGTACTGCTCATTGCAGTTCGCAGGAAGCTATAGGATCTTCCGGAATGTCTCTTGCAGTGCAGATTCTGCAATAGAGTTTTTTAGGAATATTTTAGTTATCAATAGTAATTAATAGTGAAAACACACCATATGTTACTATTGATTATTATTGCCCTAAGAACACACTTAGATTTAGTGAACGTTAATTTTAGATAAAAACCCAACTTCCGCAACATTCATAGAAGGTCAAAATTACGCAAAAGTAGCTAAGTTGAACATTCACTGAACATAGGGTGCTTACGATCGTGCTGTGAGTATACACACTGGAGTGGCATTACGCTCTCGTGTTCGTTTAAATTTCGGTTCCCTCTCGTTTCAATCTCGTTTCCATTTAATCTCAATCTCGTTTTCTTCTTGTGAAAAGTTACGGCAACGTCGCAATTTTTTGGCAGAACGGTGTAATCGTGGGTTTATTAGTAATAAAACAAGTTTAATTTAAACGAGTGAAAGAAAAAGTAAATATTAGTTTTTAAATATGAATTTGTTAAATTTTATAAATAGAATAAACATACAATGTGTGTTAGTACATGTACAATTTTGTTAAA
>JABFPN010005432.1:0-13205 GCA_022817305.1 Leptoteleia sp. ZL-2020
TCTTTTTTTTTTTTCTTTTTTTTTTTTTTTTTTTTTGACACACAGCTTTTATTCCCGTGATCTCAACGAGTTATTCACCTTTAAAAGCGCAACGGGATCGACTTTTCTTTCTCCGCGCACACCCACCGGTAATTTGTTCGTCAAAAAAACCTTGTCAATAAATTGTTCGCTGTTATGCAGCTGAAGCGCTGTCACTCATGGAACAAATCTGTTCCAACGGCATTTTTAATATACGGGCATTTTCGCAATCGTTCGTGAAAAAGACAATCTTATTAAATTCATGCGCCTTACCTTTCAGACTTCTCTCCCTCGTAGCCCGCCAAGCTTCTATTTTCCTCCAGATATGTGAACAAATTCGACAGCTCGGTCAATTGTTGGTCCCTGGCTTCGGTCACTTGCTTCATGATCTGAAATAACAAAATGAAGGTTAAGTTAATAATTATGTTTCGTGTATGCGGGAAAGCAGTTGAAAAAATGTTTCTTGATTAAATGAACATTGAATACAGTCATAATTAATTATCAATTATAAAATGCAAATTATAAACTGGTAATAGATCAAATTATAAGTTAATGATTTTCCAACTATTAATATAAATCAGGATAGAGTGACAACTTGCAAATAAAATTATTGAAAATTAATTCGTAAACTTATACACTGAACACTGAGTAAATGATAGTAACAGTTAAAAATTATATAGTAAATTGTATTTTAAAGTAATTTTGTCAAATGAAAATTTAAAACTCTTGTATACGGAGAGAAAAGATTAATAAAAATTACTGACATTGTTGGTAAACTGGTTATATACTTTCAAGAATCGTTAAAAAAAAATCACTCTCGTTACCGCATGGAAAGTTTCTCATTATTCGCTCATCAACGAAACCTTAACAATTATTATTATCTTTTTATATTACCATTAAACGAGCCGACTAACTTAATTAATTAAAAAATAACAAACCTACGGTGCGAATAAAGTTCGTGGAAAATTGCAAAGTGCCGATAAAACGTAAGCTTCGTTGTTAAATAGATCGAACGAGATTAAAAATCCTATTTGATAGTTCGATACAACATTTTATATCAGTAACCAAGTCAGCGTATATGCAACGCGAACCATTTTCGGCAGCCAGCTACGAGCTATAAGTTTCATATCAAGAAATATACTAAAATTTATGAAACTGTTATCGGAAATATGTCGCAACGAAGTTTAATGGAAAATAAACTTGCATTTAATCTGGTATGTGCAACATTTTCGTCTACGTTTCTGTCTCTTATGTTCATCTACAAACAACCGCGTCACGTAACCCGGGGTTAAAAATCCAAAATGAGATGGAAGAAAAAAATCGACCAAATATCGTACGAAAGAATGAAACAAAATAGCAGTAACAATTGTAAGATTGACTGAATGATAAGAATGAGGTAAAAATTAATATCAGAAGAGAGAGAGAGAGAGAGAGAGAGAGTGAGAGAGAGAGAGAGAGAGAGAGAGAGAGAGAGAGAGAGAGTTAATAAGCGTGACACGGGCGTAGCGAATGGAGCGCGGTTCGCCAATCGGTGACCGATTTGTGACGAAATAATGGCACATTTAAATCCGAACGCATAATAGATATGCCGATGAAAAAGTCTGAGAAGAAAAGTTCATAGCCGATGCATGTAAGCCTCCGTCGCGTGTTCGTGAAAATAAACTCGGTTTTCCGATAAGTGGTTATTTGCTCGCACAAGTGGCTCGCTGTCTGAGCGAGCACATCGGAAGTGGTTTTCCCGTGTAATATTATCGAGTTATCGAGAGTATGATAGAATGGGATAGGATGGGTGGCTTGAAGGAGAATGAAGCACGAGTCGAGGGCAGAGGGAGAAGGACGTGATGTGCTTGATCGAACAGAATATGCATACGTATATATCAAATGAGAGATAAAGACAAGGACAGAACAAACAAGACGGCATTCAGAGCAAAAGGAAAAAGAAACGAAGCGAGTATTACACGAGAGCACAATACATCTTAGTGATTAAGGAATATCGAAACTCGATGAATAATGCGAATAGTGAATAACCATTTTAATAATGTTGCATTATTGGACGAATTATCATGTTTGAGCTGAATGATATTGCAACACCGAGGATAAGTTTGGTGCGCTCAACTAACTCGGCTTTTTGGTTCAATTTTGTTATGCATTCGAGGTTCAGCGCCGGGGAAAAATGATGAAGTCGCGGGTAGATTTGAGAAATGTAATTATTTTTACGAACAGTCGTCTTTGTGTGATGCTTTTGTATTACTACGGCGGCTATGACTGCGGGCGACGTTGATAACCTTTATATGTTTATTCAAGACGTTTTTCTGGTCAACTTTTGTATAATGCCGAGTATAACTTATTTTATGACCGAGTGTTAAGCGTTTCAAATCTCTAACTACTGTATCGTATGTTAACATATGCGCATAAATTTATTGCCGTGTACAAATTCCAGCGCCTTACACGAAAAACTTGGCACCTGTACAAAATAAAGTGAAACAAACCTTAACACCTGTGAGTATGTAAAACCGTGCAAGGCGTAGCTTTTAAAAGAAGAAATAAAATGAATTTTACCAAGATTTCTGACTTTATATTTAGAAAAGCGATTTTACTTGCTAAAATTTGTCAAATTTCGCTATAGATATACGCGAAATTTTGTTATTTTGTTTTTTAATAAAAAAAGAGAAATTAAATAAAGAGCTTAAAAGAGAAATTAAACTTTGAAATGCAATGATTCTTACATTATGAGATCTATAATATATTTCTTTATACAATGAATTAACTAAATCTAAAAACGCTCTTATCACAAGCACAAATTTGTTCATTATAAGGAAACTGATAATCTGAATAAATAAGTACTCAGACCCAATTGCGGAAAGGTGTTATTTACATAAAACCCATCATAAACAAGAACCTGATTTATTAACCAAAAATATCTATGAAAAACGTACACAGCATAACAATAAAAATATCCGGCATTATACAATAGACCACTGGTTTTGCATGCAAAAATGATGAATTTCGCTCAGATTTTACTCCCCCTTTTTTTTCCAGCGAACTCAATTTAAATGAACTACACCGATACGCGACAAGTAATTGAACTCAAATCTCGCAATGCAAAGCGTCGAATCGAATACTTGGAATTCAAATGCATTACACGGTTGATTTAATTCCGATATTTTTCCCCCCCACCGCGTACGCATATCGTCGCGTTTTTCGTCGACGCGACAAATAAATAAGTTAATCCGAAATAGCGCCTCGACCGGTGAAACAAAAGGGATAGGAAGAATGCGCCGGGATATTTTTGACCAAACGCGAAATATCGGAGCAGGAAACGACGCGGGGGTAATTAAATTGAGCCGCGAACGAGGCGAAAGGTTTTTCCAGGATAAAGTCGTCTCTATAAATTAGCGTATCGTTGAGCTGATGAAATGTACGCCCGTCGTGGTATGCAACGCGGGATACAAGTGCTCAACATTCTTGCTATTGTAAATGTGCCGGGGAACTTTATCTCGAGTGTAACTTTGAATTACACTGCACGCAACGCATATTTATGTGCGTAAACGTTCCAACGTGCTTATTAAGCCCGCCAACAAATAGCTCATATCTCGCGAGGAAATTGTCAACTCGATTGTCAGTTCGCGCTTGCCGCTTTGCAACAACTGTATCGGCATGCGGCATTAAACAATGAGCGATTAGGCGCGCGATACGTCAGACTGCCTGCGAGCAATTATGCGCGACTTAATGAGCGACGAGCAAACGCGCATAATCGTTAATTGATATTCCAATTAAAATGCATTCGTTGATGGAGACACATTTATGCCAATAAGTACCATATATGAAATGGCCCGATTCTGGCACAGTACTGTCAGTCAGACTGGTAAACATTGGTTACAGTCCAACATTGGCTTGAGCTTGGTTATCAACAAAAACAGAAACAAAATATAAAATATATCACATATCAGGCATAATATCAATGCCAGAGTTGATCCAGACTCGTGCCAGTACTGTTGACTCAACAAAAATTGTACACAGTGATGAGCCATGTACTGTTGTGCCACACTCACAAAACTGTCTATTTAAGAGTAATAGAATATTCTTATATTAAATAGGATTTCTCATTTTTCTCCGTGTAGGCTTATATATTTACAAATAGACATATTCTTATCATAAACAGAAATCTCATTAGTATTATCTGAGATAAGATTTATCATTAAAATAATTAACTTTTAATATAAAAACTTAAATTTATTGTTTACTAACTGAATATTCTTATTTTTAATTGATTTTCTATTAGTTTTAATAGGAAAATTTTCTTTGTACAGTTTTCTTAAATTAAGTATTTTTTTTTCTGAGTGCATTAGTTAAACAGTATTGGGATGTCAACTTTAGCATTGGTACCGTGCCATTACTGGGCCAGTAGAACATTTCCTACTTGACACTAATGACAAATGTGGCCGAATTAAATAAACCCGGCGACTCGCGTTACGAAGCGGACTCATTTTTTTTTTCTTTTGTGCCGATTAATGCCGTCCAATCGTCGGCCTCAAATTCAACGGACGAATTGAAACGCGAGCCGGACATTTTTGTCAATGGCCATTTTTTGCGGACGCACAATTCCATCGGCTCTTTTTTCGCCAGCCCCGCGAACTAAATTAATAATGCATCGATCGTTACATAAAAGCGACTTGATAAACAGAAGAAATGAAAGCCGATTGCAAAGTTATTTTGCCGGCGTTGGCAATCGCGCGATTGACCACCTACACTTCCCACGCAAAACGACCAAGCTTAGGCCGATTCTATTTCAAAACAATTACGCATTCTTCGGCGCCAGTTCTCCCACGTGTACTTTATCACCTTGTCGCGAGTCCTTAATTGCATAAGCCAACCTGGCTTTTCGATAGTCCGAGCCGCTTTATTAACGATCCTTTGACATTTACATGAAATCCTTGTTTCGAATTCTTTCGCCAACCTTACCCCCCCCCCCCTTCCCTCCCGCCACCGTCCTCTTTACTCCACCCCCTACCCTCTCTCGCGCCGTTCGACGCGACAATGATAATTGTGGGAAAGCCACGCGCGTTCAATTGATAAGCCTCGCCTGAACATCAGCGAGGGGGGGGGGGGGGGCGGGGGAATAATTTAGTTGGTGTGCCTCCGCGTTTTTCAGCGGAGCCATCCGTTTCTCGTTCTCGCTCCTTCGAGTCGATCGTCGGCTCGGACTGGGAAATACTCCGAATTCCGATAGCAGTGATACGACGTTTACTCGAGTCGGGGGTTAGATTGTTTCTGGAAGAACTGCGAAGAGTTATTTCATAAAAGGTATAAAAAAAAAAGAAAAAGAAAGAAAGAAAGAAAGCGATAAGACATAAGAGAGGCGAGCGACGAGGAACGTAACCCCAGATTAGGATCGTGCAGTATGCATGACATCCAATAGAAATGACGTGCGCACCAATGCATCGCATCGCGATGTCTGCGAGAGCCCGCAGTGTGTTGCTTTACTATCGCCCATGCACGACCGCCATAAACTTTAACTTTGGCGCACATTTCAGATGTATTATATCTTATTTATTTAATGTCATGCAAAAATTGTGGAATCGATTTTTCGCGGCAACGGCGCCACTAAAATTTTTACGATAAGATCCTTATAATGCTCTTTATTTTATTATTTCGCGGCATAAAAAGTGCAGCAAGCCGGCTCAGTTTTCTCATCTATTATTTGCTTTCTGGCCTTTGCCAATTTTGTGCTGATAATCGGGAAAAGTCGACGCTGAGTCTACGCTGGTGTCCAGATTTTTAACGATATTCTGATACATTGAAAAATATACATTGTATATTTGACAATAAATTATAACCACTTGATAATATACAATCAACATAAGTCTACACGAAAATGTTTTACATATCTGACTTTGACAGTATGCTGTCACATTTGCGAATTTTTTTTCTTTTATATACATCTGAATATCAGTGTAGACTCAAGTCTGGAATATTAATGGACATAAGTATTTTTAAAATTAACTGTATGTTAAATTAACATCAAGGTATATTTTATTTAACATATGAATATTAACAGTAAAAGATTAACATACGTATTATAGCACTGATTATATGTTAATGTGACACGTATATTTTTCCCGCGCACGGAGTATGATTATTAATTACTACTAGAAAACTGTTACTTTTAAGACTGATTCAAGGTCAATTGCACCTAAGGTTCAAGGTCTTAGAAAGCATTAAAGCGACAGCGTTAGATCAGTAGTTATTATCAAAATTGGACCACCATTTCGTTTCCGACAATTCCTTATTAATTACCATCGCAAATTTTGTTGATCGGAATACTCGAAAGCAATCGCTAATTACATTAATTATCAGCAGAAGTCGGGACCACTGAAAAATGCCCTAATGATGCCCTAATGATGCTCTAATGATACTCTAATGATACCACTGAAACAGCGCGAATTGAAACGCCGGAATGTGCAATGTAATGCATCGCGTCGTATGTATTGTCAGTCCTGCGTTTCATTGTAATTTGCATCGACCGCTAATCCGCGAGGAAATGACGTAGTTCTTTAGTCGGCAGATCAATTTTCACTCATTACAAGCGCGCAAAGTGAAAAGAAAAAAAAAAAAAAAAAAAAAAAAAACCGACCGGCCCAATCAATCGACCGATCGGTAAACATGTGCAATTTTGACCGAAAACGTACCGCCATTTTTCGCCATTTAACCGCCATAACGCTTCCTTCTCACGTATCAATTTTCTTTTATTTCGATCATTTAAAGCAAATGTTGCGCAATTTAAAGCAAACACAATTTGTTGCATCAGTGAATGCATTTCGTATGTTACAATACAATGAGGTTTGATCGACGTTGCAAAATATTTTGCAGATGTTTGCGAGCGTGAGCGTCGAGTAAAAGGAACCGCGACGGGGCAGAATGGAATCATTGATTGCAAAATATTGTCGTCACAAAGCTTCGACGGATTGCTAAATAATTGTCCCGGGCCACGCGTTATTTATAAATCGAGTTCTTAAATTTAAGCGCGATGCATAACACTCGTCACTGGGCGAATAAACTTTCGAGATAATAAATTTAAATTATGTAAAATGTATGTGTTTAATGTGGTTTCAATGCAATCTGCATATTGATTGTACTTATGAAAGATTTTGTTATTAATCGTCGGGTGATGAAATTTCTGATTTATTATTATTAAAGTAAAATTAAATTGACGATAAATAAATCACGCGCGTTCAGACTTTTCATCGGTAAATTTTCTCGCTATTGACGCGTAAAATATTATATCATTGCCAAAGCGCGTTTTATATATGTATGGATGTATGTATGCATGTCTATTTTTTATATTATTATACAATATCCATTAAGTTCGATGAAATGTCAGCCGCAATAACAGCGAGTTACACCTCACCCACCGATCTGCATACTTTTAAACCGTTCTCGCTACGTGATTATGCAAATATCTCTATTCACTTACTAAGTCATTTAAGGATGGCTAATAATTGCACAAAGTGACCCATCGATCTTGCAGTCTTAAGAGAACATTAGATGTCAGTTAACTAGGGTTTAGGCAAAAAAGGGGATGGCTTTCGTTAAGTTTTTTTAAGGAGATATTAAACGCGATTCAATATCACAGAAAGTAATTAATGTTAATTTGAGTTTTCTATTCAATTCCTTAGCTTAGAAAGTACTTTCTGTGTCATTCTACAAATTGAAAACAAATGTATAAGGATCAGGTTCTTAACGATTTTTAATTTTAGATTATTTGAATTATTTGTGATATTCTATTGAAGATAACGATTATTATACAAATATTAATTAACTAACAAAATTCTACACGGACTTACTTGTGTAAAATTTTTTACAAATTATTAATGTTAATATGTAAAACTAGATTATTATATTTTTTTATATTATTTATCAATTATAATTGATATATTTGAAAAAAAAATCTGCAAGAGATTTAAGATATCTAAAAAATAACATATATGTGCAGATTTTTTTGCAATTTAGAGAAAATTTCGCGTTGAAATGCGACTTAAAAATGTACTTCTACTATGCACATCTGTTGGCCGTTAATAGTCCGAATTGTATAATTGGAATTGTCAGAAAAATTGGGGAAATAGTGTTATTAAATAACTAATTTACATTCCTAGTCACAATTTGACGATATCAAACACTTTATTCCGTTGATTGCGGGACAAAGTGATGCGTGTGCATCGAGTATCCGCCTGTCGTTAATGCAAATTGACTAAAAAGTAAAATTTTATAAGAGTGAAACGATTTCGCGCAAAGTGCACCGCCACGATTTGTTCCTCTTTCGAAAGAAACGCGCGCAACGCTTTATTACGTAACGCGGCGCGCTCGCCGGTTTTTTGCGGTTTGTCGAAAGATACGCAGATATGTCTTCGGGCACTTGGACTTGCGGCGCATCGCTTCAAACTCCGCGCAGCCCCCCATATACCGAGAAGAAGTTTGCTCGGCTTACGCGATCATTTTTCCAGCGTTCAAGTGCAGAGAGCCATATGGTTTTTGTTGTCATATATTTATCGTACTGCGAGGCTACTTGTGAAACAGCAACTACTTAATTACAGCGCCGTTCGTCATTATTTTGCCGACCGGTGGCTCAATCCATATTTATGCGCCGAGTGATGCAACTACGTGCGGTTACAGCTTATGTTGTGCACCTGGTTCTTGGCGGTCAGATAATACGTGCGAGCTTTAGCATAATTCGAGGTCGTGGCCTTAAAGTTCTTCCAAGATTCCTAATACGTACCGTTCTCGTTCAGGATACCATACTTTGCGCGCCTATATTACGCTAAATGCGCCACGAAACGCGGATACCTACGCATCAAAGTCGTATCCTCGCCATTACGAAGGATCGCGCTCTCCAATTATTACACTTGGGCCTTTGGAAGATCCTAATTACGACAGATAGATTTCAAACTATCGCGGAAGATGGTAGTTGAAAGTTGATAAGTAATTATCAGTTGCAACTATACTACTTCAGGCTTTCACATCGTACAGCATATATTATTGTGTACACTGAGAGAAAAATTTTTGTAAAAATTTTATTCTTTCCTTGTAATTTGAGGACATAGTGGATAAAGCCAAAAAGTTACAATATAAAATTATAAAATGTGTTCATAAAACACGTAAATATTATGATTTTTCACTTTATTTTTCTCTCAGAGAATACCCACATAGAAAAAGACTAAAACAATCAATCATAATTATATTAATATATATGATAAAAGTACTTAATCATTTGACAAGATTATCATATTAGTAAAGGATATTTTTTGTAATACCAAAATGTTTGTATTTAAAACGTTTTGCTTTCTTTTGCTCTTAAGTATATGTATGAAAACGAATGTCATATTGTATCAACTTCCACATTGATAAAGCAATTATTTAATTTGTTAAATCATATATTTTTTAATATAAAACTGTAATAATTCTGATTATGGTGAAGTAAAGGTTGCGGAATTCAAATAATTGAACTGATTTTTTCCTAAGAAAAATTCAAATTACTCCGCTAAATTGGAAATGTTAATGTAGGGAAAGCGATAATGACTTGTTAAACGAGCAAAATAAGTTTGCTGTCATAATTTGCTGTCTAATAACGAAATAGATTAGATACTGTATCTGAGAAGGTATGCCGCGCCAGGGTAACTTATTCGCTGTTATTTTTAGTGGTATTTTGTTTTACGACTGAATTATTGCTTAAACTTGGTAATAAAATCAAAATGTGTTTTCTATTAATCAAACTAATTGATAATGTGGACAAAACATTCTTCATGTTAGTAAGCTGATCGCAATAAATCAGTTGCATAAATTTATATTGTATGGAAAAGCATAGATTTAACAATTAATATTAGAAATGAATTTGACTTATGAACGTATAGTTTGTAAAAATTGGAGATTAAGATGTAGATAAAGTGTAAGCCATGCTTTGAGAATTGATATGTACAAACGTAGAATTCAATTATTAAATAAGTTTCCAAACATAAATTAATTCTAACATTTATTAAATACTTCTTTCTTAAACAGTATTAAATTATTTCCACTGGAATAATTTGAAATGTTATCTTAACAGATTGCTATTATTATACATTTTAGATATTTGTTTACTAATACTTTGAATGGCAAAATAAGAATTAGAAAAATTCTGCGAACTGAAATGATGAATGTTTTGATGAAAACCGTAGCATTATATGAAAAATATGTTAATAATTACAGTGATTTAAAATACACATATTAGTGAGGTTATACGAATAAATTTAAGTTCAAATAAATAAATGAATTACGTTGATCAAGAAAATTTATCTAGTCATAATTAAAATTGTTCAGCTGGAATAATCCATTTGAAATATTAAAGTAGTTAAAACCGATGTAATAAAAATAAGTTAATGTTTTGATCTAATATAAAACCATTAGTACGATATACGTGCTACATGCAATAAATGTAAATGATTATCGGCTTTTACCACTATAAAGGAACTTGTCGCTGAAATAGCTAAGCAATTTTTTTCATTGGGGTAGCATTGCAATCAGTCGAGACCAGTACGTTTTCGTAAGTTTATGAAAGCATTATTCATCGTTTAATATGATCTTACGACTTTTGGAAAATGATTTTTAATATATACTTGTTACTTTCTGTGACCACGATCTGGTGAATTTTAATGTTTATATTAACCTAATACCGACTAAAACGATACATAAATTTAATTTAATCATCTCATTTAAGATAACATTAAGTCTCATTAGCTGACTTTATAACTCAAAAAAGTTGACAGAACTTTAACTTGAGGCGATTCCGAAGTGATTTCTTTTACAAATTGAGTAAAATTCCTCCTTTTCAATTGGCTTAAAAGTTTTTATAGCGTACATTTCATATTCAGGTCATTCTTTAATTATATTATATAATCCAAAGTTTAATAAACTGAACATTTGCTTTTTATAACTTATCCCGAGATAATACATCCAGCTTTATGTTTAGGTTTGTAAATAAATCGAATGATAAATATTAAATTCCTATTTCGTAATAAGGCTGGAAGTAATAAAATCGAAAGCAAACTGATTAATGAAAACAATCAACTTATTAATCTCAATCATACGTCGTATAAACTGATATTCACAGTTGATCAAATTACAAATCGGCCCATCAACTGCAACGAAGTAGAAGCTGAACTCGCGAGCGTATAGTCAACGAATAGAATTGCCGTGAAGCATATAATACATCGAAGGCGTAATATCGTTTATCCATTGCACTGTATATTTCTTGCAAGCGTTGGAAATAAATGATGCGAGGATAAACGGTTTGGTCATAACCAAGATGCTTTTGCTTAATATGTTCAGGCGATGTGATTTCAAAGAAATGTTCGATGAAACACGCTCGTTGGATTACTACTTTACACTTACTGTTTCAAGAAAATGTACACTGAGAAAAAAGG
This sequence comes from Leptoteleia sp. ZL-2020, assembly GCA_022817305.1. Taxonomy (NCBI): domain Eukaryota; kingdom Metazoa; phylum Arthropoda; class Insecta; order Hymenoptera; family Scelionidae; genus Leptoteleia; species Leptoteleia sp. ZL-2020. The sequence goes on from JABFPN010005432.1 coordinate 11,472, forward strand.
TGGGATAAAAATTATTATAGTGTATAAAAAAAAATGAGGACAAGTGACATCCTCTTGTCGTACTTAACATACAGTTTAAAAGAAGGTATAAGATAAAAAATTATTTTTAAATTATTTATATCATCCATTTGGATAGAGGTACCTATGCATAGAAAATTTTTCATTACTATTTTAAGCTTCACTATGAAAAACTGGAATTGTCATAGTTGTAATAAACATAGTTTATCTTCGTTTCACTTACGCATAGTAGCTACTGAACCTAAAACTACATTTCTTGTTACGGCAGCTGTAGTAGTCTGCTATTTTTCGACCTAACTTCTTGTTATGACCGTATTATTAATTGCACACTCTTGCGCTAGATACACGACCGTAGATAAAATGAAGTTACTGTCTCAGTGATGTTACTTTGTTATTATCTAACGAATGGATTATAGAAAATGGATATACTAATGTATATGGTTGAAATAAAAGAATTTATGAAAAAAACTTTGTGCAAACAAATTTTCGTTTCAAAATTATTCAATATCGTCTCCAAATGAATTAATAATATAATTCCTTTAATCGCGAATAGCTCATGAACACGAACGGATCACAATGTTTCGTTATAATTTACGTAATCACAATTAAAAATAGCTTATATATATTTACATCATTATAATCAACATTTACCATGCTTTTCTCCGAGTGTGAGATTGTGCTATTACTATTTGAATGCTGGAACGCGAGAAGGATGGGAAAAACTGCGGCACAATTATTTCATTTAACAACATTAATCAGCGGCAAGAAGGATATGCGGATTAACATTTCAATTTGCCACAAGCGACGGGCTCGCGTCGAGATCTCGAGGCGCAAAGCTCGAATCGACGCGCGTTCGCGTGCACACGTGCATTTGCATCGCCTTACACGATTAGACATCATAATCCGACGAAGCTTGCGTGCGCGATCGCTTGCATCAATCATTATTTCTCCGATTTACAATTAACCGGCCTTAGGCGTCCGACCCGGGGATAACGCATATCATCTCACGTCATTACTCAAATCGTTCGATATTGCACGTTGCGTTACATTTTTACCTGTTGCGCGTCTTGTAATCGGCGCTCGAGTAGGCGAGCGTCTCGTAATCGTGACTTTTTTTTTGTTGTTGTTGTTCCGTCCAACGCGTAGGCCAGTCCGGAAAAGAAAAAAAAATTATCCCGCCGATAAAAGGCTTTTTCCTATCGTTAAACAACGTCGTTAATTTTTCTTGCTTAATTAAATAAAGTGCTTGCGAAATTGATTAATTGAAACTGCTCCAGCGGGATTTATCGTTTCGATGATTCGTTAAAAAATGTGGAAAAAAACGCGAAAACACATTTTCTCATACGCTCCCCCTTTTTCATTCTTTTTATATATTCATAAAAAAAGGTAGAGACTATTAAGGGTGTGTTATTTATATGAAGTTAAATAGTGTTTATAACTCAACATAAACGATGTATAACGCTCGAGTCTGACTTACTTACAGTTTGTTTAGGTCAGTCTTTCCAGGCAGTGCTAAAATAGGGACCTCGAGGAGTATTTTTAAGTCGGTTACAGTCGATGCACGCTTTCATCTGTGTATTTACATTTAAGCGGGGAAAATGTTGACGACCTTACGCGTGATAAATTGGACGCTAAATACGATTATTTTTCTCGACAAAATTCACAATTCGTTTCTTTTTTCTCTTTTTTTTTTTTTTTTTTTTTTTTTTTGCGTTT
>JABFPN010005433.1:0-13205 GCA_022817305.1 Leptoteleia sp. ZL-2020
TCCCCCCCATCTGTTTCTCTTATCCAACAGCCGGCGCATTTACTCTCCACCTCGTTTTCTCGCATCGTCAACGGCGGAGTTGGCGCTTTTGCGAATTAGAAGTGCATTTAACTTTGCGGTTTTAAGTTTATGCGTTTTGCCAGGCGCATCCCATAGCCAGGCTTGCCAGAATTATTATCGAACTGCCTGAGCTGCGAGAAATAAGCGGGGTCAGCACGTCTCGCGGAAACGTTACCGAGAGCAATGCGAAAACTTACTTGTCGCTCAATTTACGTAAGAGTACCGGTTGTCTTGTAAACAACCCGCTACGTATTATTTTCAATCATTTCGTACGAGGACGAGATAACAAAATTGAGCAGGGATTTATTATAATACATTTTAAATTATGGTTATGAATTTACGCGCTGGCAAGTTTATATCTTGAATTTTTTATGAATAAAACGAGGACAAGATATCACATACTTTTATTTTAAATAATATTTGTCAGAAGAGAAATTGAGATTTACTTAAATCAATAATTTATTTCAGAATTGAAAAAAAAAGATTTCAATTTAAAAACAGCACGTTAAAGGATTTTAATTATGCATATGACTGTATATATACCTAAAGATAAAAGCTGTGGTTGACACTAATGAATATTTAGATATTTAAATAAACTATTTATTTAATATTAAACAATTCTATTTGATAATTTCTTTTTTAAATCTCATTATTTGATTATGACTGTTACACAGTCTAAAATATGTATGCCGTTAATATGGAAGCGTTACTGTTAATTGTTATTTGCGTTAAAGCAAACATGATAATGGAGTTACGAAAGTATTTTGTGATAAATAAATAAATGAAAAAAACTTTAGTACTGGCTGCTAAAATATATTTAAATATTCAGGATTTTAACTTTTTATAAACTAACTTTGTTTAATTCAGTTGAATGATTATTTCTATGTGAATAATATAACTGGTGAATGAACATAAATACATGTATGCATCTAAATATTGTTGGATGAATGCGCTTAGCTGCAAAATTAGATTGATTTTTTTCCGTATAAGCTCATCTTAAAGAAGATTCATGACATTTGTCGGGCAAAAGGTTAATCTTCAACACGAAAGAAAAAGGAAGTAGAACAAATTACTACTTTATATCGAGAATGAGAGACATCATTGATAAAATCATTAAGAAATGTAATTTATATTAAATAATTTGTCAATTTTGGTATTCGTTTTTAAAACATAACTTAAATATTGTACCATTGTTCTACTCACTACTTATGAACCCTTATAGCAAGTGACTTTCATTTATTATAAGCATCTTTTCTACAATTATTATTATTTGAAACATTTTTCTATACCCCACATGTCTCCACATAAATAATATTCATTTGTAAAGTTTAATTTACAAAGTTATTCTACAAAACTTTTCTGTATTCTACGCGCGCATCTGAAAATTTGAACAAGGTAATGATTTCGATTAAAAATTAAGCAGCTTTCTGAATACTCGGCAAATTTTTGACAAGCTAATTTTCTTGTCTACTTCAACTTTAAAGCTAAACCGAATAAGATTCGGTGTATGCCTAAGATTTCAGCATATTAAATTTCATCCAACAAATAATTCGAAACTTCCGAATATTCGCAAAGAAATAAGTTAAATTACCTGCACAGTTCTGTGCAAAATGAAAATGAAATCATTCGAATGTAATAGGTGATCAAATATTTCCTATACATTTCTGATTTATTTATTTTGACTAATTAAAACAAATTATTTCAGCGACGGAAATTGATTACTAAAACAATACAGACTGGTATGTTGATATTATCATACTGTAAATTATACGCTGTGAATGCTGTATTATATTAAGCATTAATCAATTGTCATTTATTATTCAATATTATACTGCATATTTTGCATTCTTATACGTATTTTATTTTTCATTTGTTTTGCTTGTATTTTATTTTTGATTTGCATCATACTTTTCAATTTGTTCGATTAAAAATATTTCTTCGGAAAAAATCGAATTTATGTTAATATCAAACATAAATTTCGCATATATTTTTGCAACAAAATGTTAAAATTTAATTAAACCGCAAAACACGATATCATAAATGTTGAATTTCCACAATAAAAGCATTTAAAACTTGTAATTAGTATATCGGAGATTGAATCCTTGACGGTGTAATTTCAGAGATTTTAATATTCTTGAAAAAATTGATTTCAAACTTTTAATGACTGCAATAAGAAATATGAACTTTAAAAATTCTTTTCTTACATCTACTAGACGCACCACGTTAACTTTTATTTTTCTGATAAAATTAATCTGTTTTTTGTTAATTACTTTTTACACTGAGAAAAGTGATAGGATTAAAATTATCATACTGTATCAAAAAACAGGAATAAAGTTTGTTTACAGGTCATATTTACTGCATATTATAAAACATATAAAGTAAACAATAATTTTAATTATACTGGATCAGAATAACTTGTACGATTATCATATCCTCTTTTAAACTGTATATTCTTCAATTTTAAAGAGATTTAACTAGGATACTAATTGTACAAAAATAAAGGTACGAAGTACTTGGATAAAAGCACGAGGGTAGAGTGAATAAATAACAATTTCCCGAAACTATGAGGGTTAAAAAGTATCGTCTTATTTGATTGAATTTTGCCATACGTTAATTTTAATATACTAATTATCAAGATATTCACTTTAATTATTTCTTTTTTTTTTAGTATTTATAATAATCCTAATTGACATGAATTAAAAATATTGTTTCGATGTTACTTACTTCAATAATACTGATGCACATCATGAGATAAGGCGGTCGTATTCTGAATTTGGGTTTTTTCGGCGGCACTGGGTGTCTGAGTTTAGGGGTCGGCATCATCTCCTCGTCCCGGATTTTTTTATATATCGGTGCTTCCATGCTCGAGGAGTCCGGTGAGTACGGTAGTCCCGATTCCGGATACGTGGACTCCGAGAAATCCGGCGACGAAATCGTCGATGCAGTGGGTGACACGACTAGCAGTGCGGCTTCCGGATCCATTTTCGGACCTGTTGACAGAAAGATTTAACGCTCGCTTCGTGTATTTACTTGAAAAGAGTCCGAGTGGAAAGATAAAAGACAACGACAAGGAATTACTGCGAAGGGAGCTGAAACGCACGCGGCTGTTCGGCCGGCATGATCTATGATATTCGACGAAAGCCAGGCTAGTTCGAACTTGGCTAAACGACCTCAATAATTCAGAAGCAAATTCTATGGACGCTCGAAAACACTCAGAACAAAGACCGGGGAGCCACGACGACAAAAACTTCGTAAAGCACATGGCAGCTCGGTTGATAGCTACCCTTTATGTCTTACTTTCAACTCGGCCTGCAATACGACAGCATGATCTTGTTTGCCCAGAATATGTATCTGCGCCGTTGCTTTTGCTTCTATCCTGCTTATTTAGCTATTAGATGGCAATTGTCTGCATTATATGTGCACCATTAGAGGAGAATCATTAACATTAAGAACTTGTTTTAAAAAAGAGTTTAGTTCTACGTAATAAACTTCTGCTTCCTTAACCCAAATTTAGTTAGTTAATTTAAGTATTATTAACCAAATATTTATCTATATAATTTAATTATTGTTAATTTATTCAAGATTTCATACAGAAAAGTGATATCAAGGCGCTCTCATATTAAAATTATGAAACATGATGTGAAATAAGGAAATATGAAAAATGTTTTATTAACGTTTAGACATTTTTTTATTCACCTCCTTAGAATTTGGGCTATGAACTTTTCAATAAATATTATGTATTTAAATAAATAATAAAATAATTGTATTATAATGCATCTATAAGCATAATATATTATAAGAAACAATCGTTTTTTTCTATAATAAAACTCTTATTAATGTCATTTTAAATACATACGCGTATTTTTATGAAAAGCATATAAATCTTGAAAAAGACCACACAAGAACAGAAAGTAAAAAAGCACCTTCAGCAGATATAGTGTACGTTAGTTTAAGTGCACAGTTTTTTTAAGCGTATAAAATATTAAAATAAAAATGAGAGAATTCTTTTCTTTTGTTGTTCATGATTGTACAGATCTTTGGTCAAGAAAAGATAATAATCATTGTTTTTATAATCGAGTCAGGGTAAAGACAAGTAAGATTTTAATACATCGTAGCTTTATTCTATCCATAAAAATACTGATTATTTTTTAATTATTGTCAGAACTGTACTGAACTGCGGAAATAGGTAAACTTTATTACTTCTCTTGTCTCAGCATGAAATTCTCCAAGCAGAGAGAAACTGATCACTATGCAATCACAACATAAATTAAATTGTTTTTAGTTTATCATCAAGATTTCATCAGCAATATCAGCAAAAAACGAACTTTATTTCATCGCTAATTTAACAGTTTGCAATTCAATAAATTTTCAAGTGATTGCAAATTTTAGTAATAAAATTATCGAATATTAATAGCAACAATAGTGAATGAAGCTTGGAATGAATTATAAATGAAGTAATTTTTCTTAATACCATTTTTTAAATTTGTTTAATTTAATAGCTACAATAGTTAATAAATTGGTATGGAAAAATAGAGTGCGCATTGTTACTCTGCAATTCGACTAAACACACGGTATTATCCGGCAGCAGACCACTAAAAATCTGCCATCTCACTCTGGCACATATACGAATTACACACCACAGTTTCGCGCATGCGCGAAGTCTATCGCACTATAGACACAATTTAATTCGATCACTGCTACCGGATAATCCCATGAGTCGGGGCGAGTTTCGGGGTGACAATTCACTAATACATATTCTTGTGTTTATGGTACTAAAAAAAGATTAAATTTTTATATTTTTATGCCGTAAAGTTGAGCACCCTATAAAAGAAGAATTGAATTCATAGTAACATTCCGTTCAGAAATATATTGCAATATCCAATGAAACTTTCTGAAGTTGCAATTACTTAAAAAAAATTTTCCAGTAGTAAAATCAATATATTATCAAACGTACCGATGGTTGCAAGTTATGTAAAGTATGTTATGTGTGGAATGTATTAAGATATGTTGTTTATAATTATTGAGATAAATTCTATAACTAATGTACTTGTTTAAATATCTTATATTAAACAAATTGATTATATTCTACTTTTATTACGCGGAGTAATATTTTTATAATGTTTAAAATCTAAATTTATTATTAATTTACAAAAGTTTATTTCTAAATGCAATAAGAAGATATAAATCATTACTTGTAAGAAAACAGAAATTATTTCTATGGTCGACTGAAGTAATTATTAATAGAAGTTAAAAACAATGAAGTAAACTGCTAATGTACTTGCAAAAGCCTATTCAATCATGAATTGGTGTCGTAAGTTTATTTGTCTCGCTCAACCCAATTCAATAACGGTTTGTTCTTAACCATTTGTTAACTACATGTGGCCGGAATATACCTAAGACTTATTTGTACACTTAGAAATCTAAAGTTACCTATATCTATAAAATAATTAAAATATTCACACAGTAATTATTTTATAATCAAACGAAGAGTTAGTTGAAATTACTGCACTTGTATAAGAATAAAAGGTTCCTTTAATCTCAATGAAATACACTATATAACAACAACTAATGTAATTAATAATCTCGTCCATTCTCACGATTTGTTCTACAATGAATATATTTTAATATCTTCTGTAATTTCAAAAATCACATAATGAAAATCACTCGAATGAGATGTAATTAAAATAAGCCTAATCCTTTTAATAACAATTTTACTCCAATTCTAACCGAATTAAATTTCAACGAAATTCAATAATCTGTGACAAATTAAAAATGACCATTGATTTTTGGCTCCGATTTCCGCACCTCGCCGCCCTATCAAATCAATTTTCCAAACAATTTCGCCAGCCAATGCATCAACCTGCCGTGGTTGAAAAGTGATACAACTTATTCAACAAATATACCAGGCGAGTTTCGCATACGTGCGCCAATAAATTGGAATAAATCTTACGCGATCAGAAATCACGCTTGATTAAAACAATACGGATGATATACGCGGCAAGTTGTCGTTTATTGTTTGCCCTTCAAACAAGCGCCGGACCAAATTAAACAGCGGATAAAATTACAGGCCGCGCGGCGTCGGTGTGCCCACGTCCCAATAAATTCGCCTAACAACAAAACGTCTACTTTTCCCGTCCTGTCGGGAGAAATTTCAGCATCATCGTCCACAAATTAAATGGCCCTTGTTCCCTGTGTGTTTTCGTCGGCTAACCGCGGGCCACGTTTTTCGTCGGGCACGAATTCGCTGGCGTGGCGCGCGCGCGCCGTATGGAAAATTTCGGTAACGATGACCAATGAGGGGCCGTTAATTGTTCGGGGTCGGAAAGTTCACGTGTCGGCCCGGCCGCTTAATGAAGCATTGACGTTGGCCGGACCCGTGTGTACGCGCGCGCTCGCCCATAATTAACATAATACTGCACGCCCGAGCATACAAATCAAGCATAACGCAATGTCGCAACTCGCGTCTGTCCTCTAATTGGAGGAAGACTGCGCCGACAGGGGGCGCCCGTTCGCTTTGTCGTTTCATTTGTTTGATCTTGATTGTCCTTGTTACGAACACCCGCGATAAATCTAATAACAATCAGCCGCGAAGCTTGCTTTGTGTAACGCTCGCGGAATGTAAACCAAACTCAAAGAAACAATGTGATCGCGGGGGCTTTGAGACGCGCGCCACTTTCGCGTTTTGATTTGCGCATTCTTCCCAAAGCCAGCCCCCCCCCCCCTCACCCCGCACACAATCCCGTAGCTTCTTTTTACGGCCGCTTGCCTCGCCGGTAAATAATATTAGCTTGTACGGCTTTGTTCTTTAATTGTCTAAGTTGCTTCGGAGAAAACTGGGGCGAATTGCCGAACGGATAGTAGATTGCGAAACTTTTAGTTACGAATTATTTTACGAGTGCTTTTTTGCCCGACTCTCTCCTCGTTCTCCTTCCCCCTGCCCCCCCCCCCTCTCTCTCTCTCTCGCGTAGTGAAGCTATCAGTTGGCAAGTAGTTAAGGCTTCGGGGCAAAAACTCGATTATAATATTGATTGGCACACATGCTGCGTCGTGTAAATAGTCGGATTAGCATTAACGGTTGAACCGAGTGAAAGTGAGAACAATCGAAGAAGTTGGCGACTGGTGTCTCTGTAAAGTTTCATTAATTATTGCTGGAAAGTATGAAGTTTAAAGTTAATAATACTTGAAATGATAAAATTGTTTGATTAGACATTATTTTTCTCCAAATTTGCGTCTTCGTATTATAATGCACCGAGAATAATTGACAGTGTAAACATAACTACTATTATATGTATAGTTGTAACATTATTTGGTACTGCAACTGCAAATATAGTTGTAGCAAATGTAAACTAATGTAGGGAAGAAAGGTTATTTTTTATGGGATAAAAATTTAAGTCCGTCGGTTCGATATGCTTTTCGCAGGCACACTAATAACCATGGCCGTGTACAACTAACATAAACATATGAGTTGGAAATAGTATATCATTTAGCGAGGAAATAAACAGCAGTCTGAGTCACCAAGGGGATTACTTGCGAGTCTTAACTGCCATATATGATTAATTTACGACTTTTGCCTAACTATCAAAAATTAAGTGTATTCATTCACATAAATGTATTCATGTAATTATAATAAATGCATCCACGGAAACTAATTTTTTTAATTGATAATTACGTAATAGACGAAATAAATTCTTAAATATAATGTTGATCGACAAAGCGTAATTAGCGATGAATATTTAACTATAATTATTGTGTACTCTAAATAATTAATTTTTTTCTTTACAATAATTTGGCAATGGTTTGAATTTAATTATTAATTAAATGCGGGAGTACAATATCGTATCCTATTTCAGAACTTCAGAAGATCCTTATTACAAATTTCCGAAGGAAAAATATTTAAATAAAATATCAGATGATAGAAAGTTACAGCTCATATAATATTTCATCGAAATTACCTAACCGTTAAATTTTATGTAAATCAAAATTATAAGTAAAACTTTGCTGTTGTAGACAATTCATATTAATAATTACAGGGTACTGTAACGTTAAATAATGAACTAAAATTTATGACAATGTTACTTCAAAGTCTGTACATAAGAATAGCTGTAATTAACATTACAATTATTTAGACATTCGTAAGTTATTACCACAGCTTTATGAAAATTGTTAATTAATAATAATAATAATTAATTACAAGATTCAAATATAATATACATTAAAGACATTAAATTCAAAATTTGCCTTAAAATCAATACATACCAGCTTAATCAATTTAACTAAATTCTTAACGTACTTTATCTTATTGAGAGAATAAAGTTCAAGCAAAATGCGAGACTAATAAAAATGGAAAAATAATTTCATAACTCCTTCAAACGTCATCTGTGTCTTACAACGTTAAATTTAAAGTCATATCATAATTTGGGTATTATGAAATACACCTTTGACGTATAGATTAATATTGTAATTAATAATTTAAGCAATAAATAATATTACACATCAGGTTCTGATTCCGCCTGATCTGTCGGTATTATAAATCATTGAGAAATATGGCAACTACATTTAGAGCAGACAATCGGTTGGAATTTAATATAAGTCGGCTACGAAACATTGATAATATGCAACTGAAGACGCGCCTTTAATTGTTTAAAGCTCGGTTGCGCGCGAGCTGAGCGGGGCTTTCGCTAGAAAATCACAGATAAAAGGCACAAAGACAGCGTCGCTTTTCATCTTTCTCTATGACCAGCAACGAGCAAGCGCCCTCGAGGAAGTTGCGAACTGGGTCGTTTACCCTAATGTATGCAACTTCATGAAAACACTCCGACCACGATTACCTTTTGCAAAAATAGGTCTCGGCGATGAGCGAATCCCGCGCTAACGTATGCAATTTCTCGCTCGAATCCGCCCGGACAATATATTTCCCTTGTAAGCTTACAAATCCTATTAGCGTAGCAGCGGATCTTAAATAAATCATGGGCGTTAGTCTGAAGAATTTGTCCTTGCGAATACGGCGAATAATATACGATCGGTCGTCAATAATGAATATCGATTTTCCGCGTCGCACGCATTAATCTTTGGCAAATCCCATGAAATCAGCATCGTGTGACTTATCGTGCGCAGCGCGATAGTCGTTGGCGCATCGATTCGGCCCCGCGCTCGACAATAAACCCATATCTCGTATAAATAACGATAAATCAGCCGATTAAATTCTCATAAAAGCGACATTTTGTTTCGCGAAATAATATCCGTCACCAATTGCTCCATAAAGAATTATGGTACCAGCGTCAGCGGAGGAGAAAAATGCTACCCCCGACTGGGAGAGCTCGTCGTTAGAATTTCTAACTAATTATGTTAAGCATTGGGTTCGTTTAGATAAGATTGGCTTAAATAGGTCTGTCATCTGCGTTAGATATTGGGCGAACTTTAATAGGCTCCGTTCTATTAGATTTGGAAAGATCCGAACGGGATCTGCAATATCGTCTCTGATGAATTTAATTAAGGTCTAGACGAATGTGACGCGTACGTTGAAAAACAGTACACTGATTAAGATTTTTCCCGTCAAATTGGTAATTGGTAGTTTGAACTATGCAGAGTTTAATAAGATTTGTCAGTATCTCGTTACAAATAATCAGATTGTGTGTATTAAATTTTCATAAGTGCTTCCGAGGTTTAATTGTAAATCCTCGTTTCTCAAATCATAAAAGATGTAATGGAATTTAGAAGATGTTTTGTAATTTTCAAATTTTACCCGAGACGGGCTTACGTTTTGTTTATATTACTTTCAAACGGATTGATGCTTGTAATCTATGGATCTCTTTTAACAATTTATTCTTTTATAAAAAGTAGTACGCCGAAGATGGCGTCAAAAAATTTTTATTATTTGCAGAAGCGGAGAAATAAACTTAGATAACACAATTACGTAATAGAGGGAACGATGAACAAAAACCATTTAAAATATTGCATTATTTATGTCAAAGAAGTTTGCAATATTGAGTTGTACACTGAGTACACTTTATTGAATTTAATGCGCAGGACTACTGGAATGCTTCTCTTGTAGAAAGTGCTTTCAATTTCAAATATTTTGACGATGTCCTATTTCACATCACGTTCGAACTCATGTCCTATTTTACGACTGGTTATTACATTATGATTGCTTGAACTTTTTTTGTAATTATTCCTTTATGGTCTTCACTCTGATAGATAAAAGCTTGTTAGTCTTTTCTTTGTAGCACTTTTCATATTTAGCGTACAAATGAAATCCTATTCTGTGCCATATTTCACTCTTTACTGAAATTATTTTTTTTTACTCTTCACAGTTTACATTACTTCATTCACTCTTGACAAAAATATTTTATTATAAAATATTTCAAAAAGATAAAAACCTTACAATATTTGATCAAACATTATAAAATTATACATAAAATATGTAATATGATTTCTACGCCGGTAGAACATTATCGGAAAATTTTTTAGATAAGATTTATCATTATAATCGATACATTCCAAAGTTAATGTTTACTAATAAAATGTAATAACAGAATTATTTCTTTAACACCAAAACAAGAACAAAAGAATTTTCTAGATACAAAACATAATACAAAAATCAATGGTGCGTATATTTGGATCTGTACTCAAAAATTCTTGCAATTTTCGTCAAACAAGACGAAGCTGTAGCTTAAAATTAAATGTGAATAAATCTATCTCAATTATAAAAAATTACGGTGAAATTTAGGCAATGTTTAATTCCGAGTTTCATATCTCTTTTTTGCTTCACTCTACCGCCAAGAAGAATTTCGTTATAATTATAAAACATTGTCCGTGCGAGCGTATAAATAACGGCGAGTTTGCATTCGGTAGCCATATTATACATAATTTTTGTCAGTCTACCCAACCTAACCCGGATAACGCAATTGCACAGCTGTAGTTGGTCATAAATAATGAAAATATGATGAGAATGAGATGTATCTTACTATGACGTCTTCTGTACACATCCTCTGGACGTGTCTATTCGTTCATTTACGTACGAGGTACCACTTCTATTTGCATGCGACCTGCCTATACATTTATTAGCGGCAACATTCGGCTCATGCGCCGACGCGTGTTGCGATTAATAAATCAGGCTTTCTTTATGCCTTCCGTTCTAGTCTGAAGCGTACCATTGCTATCTCCAACGAAAGGACATAAAAAACAAAACAAACAAGGAAAACGATGCAAACTCGTAGAAGCGAATAATTTATGGCGCGTCGATTCTTGCTACTATTATTCGACAAATCACGTTTAATCCCGATAATGGGCATCGATGATAAAGACTGTGATTATAATTAAATGAACGAAAAGGTAACGAAGCAATAACATTGTTAACGCAAGCGCAAATACGCGGAGAAAAATGACAAAATCTGGTGACAAATGTCGAATGGAATTGCTCCAACGGTATTGCAGTATAAAGGTATAATGAAAAAAAAAATTATATTGGAATTTATTGAACGCCAAAATGTTGAATTTAAACCAACAACAATGAACTTGGAAATTGAATTTTAAATATTTCCGTGACATAATTCTTTTACAGCCTGAGACTCGTGTTTTATTACAATGAGTTCTCTCGAGATTTCGCCCAGTTCGATTTCGTGGAAAGTTCAGTGTGGAACTTAGAAAAATTAATTATTGATTGCCATTAAATATTGACTTTTTTGGTAAGAAAGGAGAAGAAAAAAAAAAGAGTTAAAGTTCGTTCACGTCCTTGTCATAACAAGGTAGATTGTTTTATATTTCCCTTGGCAATCAATCTCTATCTGGTTAGAGGAGGCTTGTTTGCTGGCTGCGGGCAACTTTGAAAACAACTGATGTTTGTCAAAAACATTGCAGTAGCGTTGCCAGATGATGTGATTAATAAATTCAAAGAAACTGTATCTCAATTTTGTTTGTATTAATTTTTAAAAGGCCGTGTCCGGTAAACGTTTTGTTGGAAAACGCGATTTAAACGGAAATTGTAAAGAATACAAAGCAAAGCATTCCCTCCCCTTTTTTTTTTCTTTACTTTTATTGTTCCACGTCCGTGAACACTTTGTAATTGACCCTCGGCATGCCCGCGATAAGGTTCAATTAAAGCACATGCTACAGCTTGTTTTGCGGACCGTTATTTCATAGATCGCCAAAGCAGTAGCTGGTACAGTCACTATAAACGCATTATGTGCTTTAAATAAGAACGGCAAAAGCCTTATTTGTTATTTGTTACTAGCACACCGAGTCCACTGTCTCTAAAGCATTGGGTCATTTTGGTCCCCTGATTTGCTAAGAGCTACTTTTCAAATTAGTTTCGTGCTTCATATCACATGCAACTCCACCCTAAATATTACATAAACTTGACATAAGCAATTTTTTACTCATCCTTTATTTAAGTATAGATTTAATATTAAAATTTATCGGCGTCTTCAATGTATTTCATAATCTTCTTTCAAATTCCAATAAATTCAATATGAATTTCGCTTATGTTGCACACCATATGATAAGATTAATAAATAAAATCTATAATTAATACTTTGTCATTTTGTATCGGGTTCGTAAAGGCAGTTTGAAGATTCAATTATGCAATTGTAATACTAACTAATATTAATTAGCAGAACATACATCGGTTGAAACAATTGATTGCAAATTGAATGTAATTTACATTTCTTTAGATTTTATCTGAAATTTATAAATGAATTGTAATTAAAAAAGTGAGGGCATTCCGTGGAATGGCGTCAAATTTGACTTGACGCTTTTTTCACGAGAGTTAACGATGTAATTGTAATAAAGAATCGCACGGCAGTTAGATACGTTTGGCTTGGCCGGCACGTAAAGTATGATGTCATAATAGAGTATCTCGAGACACGTTAATTTTCAAGACTTTATCGTTGACGTGGCGCAATCTGGACGAATTTCTGGCCGACTTCCTGCGACCCGCGTTCGGCCGGAAATAGCCGTGCAGCCAGCTGGGAAAATAAACGATTCGAGTCACTCGCGATATATCCCTTTTATATATATATATATAAATATATATGTATACATATATATATACACATATATAAATATATAGGTTGTGTATATATAGACATGTATATATACACGTTCAGGTATATAAATTCATGTTAAATGGAACAATGGAATTCCCCCCC
>JABFPN010005434.1:0-13200 GCA_022817305.1 Leptoteleia sp. ZL-2020
ACATAGAATACTATACAATGTGTATAGAAAAAATTCCCAAAAATTATAAGTGATACACATACAAAGAACGTATAGGTTCAGTATTCCAGGATTTATTGCTAAATATGCTATTTATTTTTCTCGGTGTGATAACATTTTTCATTTAGTTAATCACGAAATGTTTATTTTTGTTTCAGAATCCAGGAACATGGAATCCACGACGAGCTTTTTTTCAACGAGCACACATTCTTCATCGGTGAGTTTACAATTTATAAGTTTATATAAATAATGGCATGTATATATTTTTTTTGCTTAATATATGACCATAAGAATTGAATTTCCTATCTCTGCTGCTGCTTGAAAAAATAATTGATAAAATCTTGAAATATTTGGCCTTTGGCTTTTTACACACGAACTAATGTTATTTCAAACAAAAAGTGCCACGCTCTGAACATCTTTGCACATAAATAACCTAAGGTATAAGATGCTCCTCAATCTGTACATCTCTATTTATCGTGGTCCCTTTTCAAGTGCAGCGCAGTGTGATAGTGATGGTGACATTGAGAAGAGTCTCTCTCTTTGGTCTTTCTTTGATCGCACGGCGAACAATGACGTGAATGGCATCAAGGGTGAGCCTTGCATGCGACCAAGTTTTGACTACATATTTGTACACTCCCAACTTTAAAGGAAATATCATTAATGGAGACACTAGGGAACTCGGTAATTTTTCATCTTACCAGTTGAAAATCCTAAAAAAAAAGAAGGGGGAACAAACATCCGGGTTGTATTTAGGCAGATGAAGAGAAGTGTTTAAGGAATTATTACGCTCGGTCAAGAATTGAATTTAATGATAACGAAATTTAAAGTCAATGACTATCTTAAGTAATTGAATAGTCAGTATTATGTTAGTTTTGACAAAGGGGAAGGGTTAGGCCCAGTACTGGCATATAAATATTGGCACTTTGTAAAGTTTTGACATTTAAAACTTACGTTTAATATAATTTTTATAAAAGTAGTTAAAATGTAGTTTTATTTCAAAAATATGGTAACATAAATTCAGTAATTAAGTTGTTTTAATATAATGATTGAGTCGGATAGACCACCTTTTTATCATAATTTTATATATTCTATAATATTTAGAAACTCTTTATACATTTTTTATATGTTAAAAGTAATTGCCAAGACTGGACCAACGGTTGCCCAACGCTTGCTGATGCTATGCCAGTACTCGGCCGGTTGTCAATTTTTATACGCGTTCTTGCTTTGCAATTTTTTATTTAACTGATAACATACGAAATCTTGAAACAATATAATTGATATTAATAATGTTATCAAGCATAAATGGAAGTAAGGAAAGAACCCGACGGAACGAAATAAGGGATGGGAAAGAAAAACGGGAATAAGAGTGCGCGCCAGCCAAATAAACCGCTCGCTGTCAAATAATTTCCACCCTCGCGCATAATTCTGCGAAAATTCTGGTATAACCGAACGATCCATACAAGACGCGCGAGCGCACCCCGGCGAAGAAAAACGGGCGTCGCAATGAAACGTCAATCTCAGGCGAGCGATTTCGGAGTAATTTGTTTGCGCGTTGGGAAGGTTTTAGCCGCCCGCGTCAGACGATCGCATTTTTCTGCGTCATTTGAGAAATAAAGACGGCGCGCGCTACCTGCGGGCCTATTCAAAGGCACATTTGAGCCACCCCCCCTAACCCCCACCCCCCACCCGTCACCGCGTACCCCAAACTCTCGTTCGGCGACGAATTTCAACCGCCGAAATAACGCCGAAATCGCGACCCCGGCCCCTGTTTTCTTTCTTCCTTTTTTTCTCTTTCTTCCTCTTCTTTTTTCTTTTTTTTTGCCTCCTTTCGCCGCGACTTTTCTTTCTTCCGGCGCACCCTCCCGCGCGCGCACACATCGACGCGAGGTTTCTCTTTTGCATATTGAACCCGGCTCTGATTAACCCGCTTCGTTATCCAACGTAATGAAGGAGGCACGTGTTGTACGAGCAGCTTAATTTATAATGGAATTATATTGGATTTGGCTCCGCACTTGGAGGAAACTGTGAAGGGAAAAGTGTATGGAAGTCGGAAATGTAGAACATCGTTAGCCACTTTTTTCCCCCACCCCCCTCCCTCCTCCCCCCAAACTCTCACGGACGTCTCCGTTCTTTCTTTTTTCTTTCCTTTTTTTTCTCTCTCTTTCCTCCTTTTTTTTTTTACATATGCTTTTCAATTAACGCAAATGCACATAGGAAAGATAACAGGAGAAATAGTAGGTTACTTTATTCCTTTTAATATCGCTTTTTTTTTATCGCAAACGTTCTTACTTTATTCGAGCAAAATACCTCTCGTTCGACGACGTACTTGGGGAACTTGTTATATTTTTCAGTCGTTCGCAGATAAGCAATTAGAGTGTTGCATTCTTTTTGCTAATTAGGTGTGCCCGAGACGTCTTTGTTTCGCGTTATTTAT
The DNA here is from genome assembly GCA_022817305.1 of Leptoteleia sp. ZL-2020. Classification (NCBI taxonomy): domain Eukaryota; kingdom Metazoa; phylum Arthropoda; class Insecta; order Hymenoptera; family Scelionidae; genus Leptoteleia; species Leptoteleia sp. ZL-2020. Next base: position 2,453 of record JABFPN010005434.1, read on the forward strand.
TTACGCGCGGGATTTTTCTTCGCGCTCGCTGTCGCTCCACCGCCGAGCGAGAACTTTCGAAATAAGCGAGTTAATTACGTTGATTCGGCAATATCATTTTGTCTCTTGCAAATATCGCTATTTAAATGTGACTTTTTTATTCGTGGCAATTTAAGATGTTATACGAATTTAGGGATCTTACACTTTGGTATCAATTAGAATTTGACCTTTAAAGATCTAAGAAATGGTTGGTTTGACCTTTTTTTTTATTTATATATCTTGATGAAAATATCGACAAAAATTAAAATTGATATATGTTCTAAGAAGATGTTCTAATTATTAATAATATCTGATAAATATCTCCATACATGTGGCAAATGTTAAATAATATGGACACATATGACCAAAAGTCTCTAACATCTATGCAAATAAATTCAACCACATAGACGTATATTTTCGGATAGGACTGAAAAATGAAACGTTTTCGAATTATAAAATGTAAGATGGCATTGTTTTTGTTTTATATTTACATCAATTTTAATGTCCCTTGGATATAAACAAACAATATTATTGTCTTTGTAACCTTAATTTGACCTTCTAGGTGTTTACAAACATTACTCTTGTATATAGACAATATTAAAAACGTTTCGTTCTTTAGTTCCATTATTTTTGGTCATTTTTCAAATAGCAATCGAATATTTTCGCGTAAAATTAGATCTGCCTTATTATGCCTTATTATACAGTTCATTCAAATGTTTATTTCAAGACGAAAATCTTTTATTACCGGCCAGAAATCCTTTTTCCCTTTGCTCATCCCCGCGACTTCAGGACCCAACCCTACAAGAACTTATAGCCATTCGATATTCAAATTTCGCGACAACGACGTCTCGCATCCACCACTGTAAACCCCATTAACAAAATTAATTAGTCTGTTTTACCGACTGTTGGCAATGAATAATTCACCGCCCTAATTAACATCAATAATTTCATTATCAAAGATTCATCCGTCCGCTATTCTTCATCCCCAGCCCAGTGGGATCTGATATTCTAATGGCGTTGCGCTCATTCACGCGGCGACTAAAAGTTGGCAAAGAAATCGGAAGCGTGGAGACGGATGAGCTTTTAAAAGAGCGCCGTAAAACTCTTTTTTTCCTCTCTCTCTCTCTCTCCTTTCTTAGCGATGTTGACACGACCACTTTGGCGCAAAATATGTAAAGTAAAGCGGCTGTGATTTGCTCGCGCTTGGTCCCCCTTACATTTGAACGTATCCTATGGCATCCAGGAGTCTCTTTACATCCATGCTGGATTTACGCACGATATATTTGTTTTAAAGTCCCGGATTCGGTACACCCCAGCGTTTCGTTGGCTGCGACGCTGTCGGGCTGCCTTCCTTCCTCTTTTTTTTTTTCCTCCTCCTGACTCGGTATTTATGGCAGCGAATGGGGCAGGAACTTGGGGAAAGAGTGCGCGAGCTATGACCCAAGTAAGTGTTCGAAATTTGCAACAGAGGTTCTCACGTCGCTTCCTTTCTTGGTACTTTATTTTTGCAGATGAACGACGCGCAGGAACTGCCTATGTGTCATGACTTGATCATTAGTTTTTATGGTCTGTTAACACATATTTATTGGTAATTGTATTTAAACAAACATGACGATTGATAATTTATAAACAAATATTTGTCTAATTATATCTAAAGTATTATACTTCAGTAGTTACTTTTGATTACTTTGTTGATACTTTGAAAATTTAATGGAACTGAGAAATGAAACGCTTTCAAAATACAAAATGTAAATATACTTTGTTATTGTTTTGAATTTACCTCCATTTTAATGTCCTTTGGATGTAAACAAACAATATTATTGTTTTCGTACCTTTCATTTGACCTTGCAAATATTTACAAACATTACTTTTGTATATAAACAATATTGAAAACGTTTCAAACTTCAGTTGCATGAATATTTAGTTTAATAAAGGATTTAAAAGATTAGTTTTTAATGGTTCTTTAAATATTTCTATTTAGAAATTAAAGGTTATCCATTCAATATAAATTGACGTTTAAAATAAACGATTCTCGGGTCCATTTAAAAACATAACGTCGGCCTTACTCCAATAGCCAAGACAGGAAGCGATGAATATGAACATCCTTCAAGCAGGAAACTGTTTAATTAAATTAAATCGAAATTATAGCCAACTCATCGTTTTGCTCATCCTTTCTTCCCCAAATAAATACCCCTGAACCGTCAAACTTTTAATGAATTGAAATCTAGTTCCAGTGCATATTGATCTTCTTGATTTAAATCAATGTTTCAATCATGAACTTGATGAAGTACCCACGGCACTCGGTGTTCGAACATCAAGCTTCTCATCAAGGATTAACGCGTCGTTGCACCGAATTCTTGGTGACACTTGGGCGACTAGTTTGGAGGTTTCCGGCTTGTTCGTGTACCCTGAAAGGACTTCAGACTGTTTCGAATTGGTATTTCACTTCTGACAAAGTCGCCCCGAGTTTGCAAATAGGGGGTACTACAAGGATTAGCAATTGTGCGAACTTAGGTAATACGTTACGCCCTGCTGCAGCGATTTATTGTTTCGATAATAATCAACACCTTGCCAAGTCCAGGGTTAAAAATTCAAGCCAAAAAGCAAGATTCCTTGTATATATTAGTTAAAGTACAGCGAACAAGTCGGAAGTAAGACCTAGAACCTGCACAGTACCACCAGAAGCTTCAGTAATAAATCTTTGAAATCCATAATCTATCCACCTTACCTTCTAAATCAATCTAATTAATGTAGTAGGCGAGTGGAGCTAAAGAATAAAACGTTTTCAGATGATAAGTGTAAGAACAGAATTTTTAACAATACAGTTGGTACCATATAAGACTGATACTTTACAGTTCAGTGGAATGTGGAACTATTTAAATTATTTCTTCATACATAACTCGCGGTAGACCTTTCTATTTTTGTAACAATCGATACTCGTTCGAGTTTAAAGAGAAGAATAAAAAAAGTGGTTCCCCACTTGACCACATCGAAATTTATCCGTAAGCTTTATTAACTGATTTATAATTTGCCTGTCCTCGTTGCCAATGTCAGGGTTGTTTACTTTTTCAAACCCCCTCCCCAATCTAATTGAGATAATTAGCCTGAATGGAAATCCAAAATGAATGCTCGAAAGTTGTAATTGTCTAACGCGAAGAAGAAAAAAGGAGTGTACACTGTCTAAGCAGAAGGCAGATAACAGATAGCAAACAAGGGCTCGTCGTTAACAAGGGTCGAGCGCGAGGGGTAAAGGGTGATTTGAAGCCAGGACCATTGTGGCCGTAGATGGAGATGGCTATCGGGACGCGCCACTCGGTAATTACCAGGAACTGTGGGGGAAATTAAAGCTCCCTCGCTCTTCCGTCGCGGCATTGTGGCTCTCGCGATTCGCCGTTTCTTTATCCGTCGGCGTTCCATTTATCAGACAGTCCATGGATGGCCTCGACCGACAAGCTTCGTGTCACTGTGTCAGCGGAATCGAAATGCCAAGTGTGCTAACGATAACGGCTTGCCTATTTCAAGTAGCGTCTTCTTTCGTTCCGTATCGCCACTTCATTGAATTCAACGTGCAATATGCTCTCGATCGATTGTCAATATCAACGGACCGCAGACTTCTTCGATTTCAAATTTTTAACGGTAAATTTTTTCGGGATAAATGGAACGAAGCAATCGTCTTAATTCGTTAAATTAATTGAGAGGCGATGGTATAGCTTGTTGAAATACTTATACTTATCGGTCTAATTTAATGTGTTTAAAATTTAAAATTCTGGGGGGTGGGAGATAATGGTAAGCTCCACTGTCAATAAAGAAGATACGTAATAGATGTTATTTTAATCTTTTCTATTCATTTCACACCAAATTGAAGTGGAAATAGAATTATTCAGATTTATTGTCTAACGAGAAATTTGTTTATTCCCTACTTCAAGACTTTCCTTTTGGCTCTGACCATTCTGTTCCCTTGAGTAGTTCATATCGTTGGAAGGTTATGACCACTTACCTAAACTAAAATATCCAACAATGCGATGGTCTCATTTTCTCACTTTTGTACATTAAATTCCCTTACCCGAATCCTAATATGTAATGCTCAATTATTCATCTTCCAATATTCATTGCTAAAATTTCATTATAAAGTTTTCAGTATTTGAAGTTCATTATTCCTTGTTTCGTAACTGATATTTAAAATTAATATCTAAAAGTAAAATGGTCCAGTGCGGGGCGGATCCGAGACAGTAAGAAGATGAGAAAGAAGAGCAACCGGCAAGACAATGCGACAAGTGATAAATTATTTATTACTTATCGCGTGGGGTTTGAATATTAAACGGCCCGGCGAAATGTCGATCCATTATATTACTTGCACTTTATATTGAAAGTTGGTTTCATAAATTTCGACTGTTCTGACCCTGTCAATATTGTTTCCGCGCCTCGTATCTGTACGCGGATTAATAAAATTGCACGGCTCATGAGTTCGGCTTATCACCAGGGGTGGGAGGGTGACTCGACAAAACTATCTCCTCAGTCGTGAATTCATTTTGGCGACGTTCTCGCACGCCGTTGGATGAAGGGTTCAGCAGGACTATTACGGTTGATTAATGTACTTCACCCAAATCCACTGTATGCGAGGGTCGTTCGAACTAACATTATTTAAATTTGTTTTTAGGACATTGTCTTCCAGGTTAGGGTCTTTGATTATTGATACCAGTAATCTAATCGGGCTTTGAGTCTTTATCAATGTTATTTAACAAGTGTTGATCAAATATTGAAATTTTCATCCCTTCTTCAACCTGAACGTTTAATATTCAATTAACTTGCGTGGCATTTTATTTGATTATGGATATGAAATTTAAAATGCAAAGATATCAACAGATGTTACATCTAACTTCCAGCTTTAATAGTATTTTATAATTCTAGAAAGTAAAATCATATAAAGTAGACAGATCTTATGATCTGAATATTCGATTTCAGGTAAACTTTATTTTATATTAGATCCTCGTGTTCCATTTGAATTATACACATGTACGAGACTTGACCGAGACTTGATCAAGTCCCGATCAAGTCCCATTATACTCGACAATTAAATTCCAAATATTGACGTTTCAAATTGGACACACCATTTGTTATCTTGATACCTACTGAAAAGCGAAATTTCGTTTCATCCAAAGTCGAAAGGTAGCAGTGACGCGAGGAGACACGTGTGCGTCTCAAGTTCCAATTTCGCAACGCTTCATTTTCCCCGGCATTTAATTCCTTTGGCGCGATTTTCCGGATCAAGCCGCCTTCCATTTCCCCTCGTCTCGTCCTCTTACCACCAGCGGATCGCGTCCAACTTTATCTCTTCGGACGCACACAGACTTTCCTTCGGCGTTTCTCTCTTTCGCTCAGTGTTTTCAATTTTCTCCTCGTAAACCCCGTCGAATACGTTAACCCGTCAGCGGCGTAACGATACGCACTTAGGCGCAGATATATTCGCGGGATTCGTGTGTTGCATATAACATGCGAGGCAAATATATACGGCTGAGTTGAATATAGGAACGCGGTCTATGTGCCACATGAGCGTGTATATACGGGCGTTCGCGAGTATATGGCTCGGAGCGGGCGAGAGGGGACGGCGTGGGGGCGGAGGGGGGATGGAAATGTGGGTATGTAGCGAGCAGACTAGTTGCAGTAGGGTTGCTGGTTGCGGATAATTCAGGCAATCAGCGTAATGTTGCGGCGGTGAGGACTCTCCAACTGCGCTATAGTGCCTTCCTGCCTGCCCGCGTACCTATTCCAAGTTCGAGACTGTAGCGTACCTGCGAATTCTGATGCATCGTGCATTTCTCGCTCGGGACGGATAGAGTGAAAGGAGGAGAAAAAAATCATTTGGTCATTATAAAAATGTGTCATTGCTCGAGAGAATGATTACCGAACGGGGCTCGTAACCAATCATTGGAATGGAATTAAACGAGTGTCGACTTTTTAGGGGGAAAAGTTCGTTTTACGTGTAGGAAATTTACAAGCATTCGACTTTTTCATATTTGTTAGTTCTGAGATTTGATTAGTTATAGTTATAAGATTTAAAATATGGAGAAATTCCAGTTGATTTGTTTAGTAACTAATATAGATTTTAATAAAGCTTATTTAATTATTTCTTACTCTAACTGATCTGAAAATATTTATCCTGAAGTCAGTCAGATCTGATTTACTGGAATCACGAGAGATTCAATTTGACTTAATCTATTTTCATCTAATCAGACCTAATATTTTTCTACATATATTTTGTTCCTCAGTTCCACAAATGAGTATTACGAATTGGCTCGATCATTGTAAATAAGATGAAGTTTACAAATTATGAAATATTACTCGCTTTCATCCGCATCCATTTTCAATCGCTTCCATCTTCAATTTCCATGTAATTAACCCGCGCAGTATCAATTGAAATTTGTCCGAAATTTGCATCACTCGGCGAGGCAGCTCCGAAATCAAGTCAGGGACTATTCATTGAGTTTGTTGCATCCCAAGAAATGCATTCACGTTCGCAAAAGTGTCGCGCGAGTGTGCCGCCTTCTGTCTCGCTTGTTCGCGCTCCGCTCGCAGGCAACTCGCAGACTTCGGGTAAATAAAAGCCGAAGCCACGTAATGCATTCATTCAAAGCATTTGGCGAGCTTCGCTTTCGTTGAATGATTCCCGGCAATTATCTGTCCGTGCCACTTTGACGTTAACTCGACGGAAACACGCGGCAAACCTTTCACCCTGCACGTGCAGATTTGCGATCGCCATTTTGGTGGAGATTCGAGTACGATTTTGAGTTGATTTTCACTGTTGAATTTATCTCCGAAAAATTAACTCATAAGGGCCGAATAATTATTAAATTTTTCGAATTAATGTGTAATTTTGAAAGGAAGAAATATTTACATTTAGTTGGATAAGATACAACTGAAAAAGTGTAGTTGAAAATGTTAAAAAAAAAATGGTTTTCAGTTATTTTAATTATTTGGATCGGTCGAAGTATTTTTAACACTTGATGTTAAAATATTCGGGTACTAAGGAATTTAGGTAATCACATTTTACGAAATAATGTAACGTTTGCTTTATGAGAGATTCGCGCAATATTTTAGCCGAACAATGTAGCCGAGTAATCAACGGGATTTGTTCTTTATTTCAGCGGTTCATTTGGAAAATTCTCCTTTCGCTTGGAAATATATCAAATGGCCCCGGCTCGTTGAGAGTGCACGTTTTTTTTTTTCGAGGGAAATATTTATTTTTTCGACGGATACCTCAGAGTGGGTTGCAGAGTTTGTGCGTTGGTCGGTCTGTAGAAGTAGTCTGCGAGTTGAATCGTACGTCATTTTTGTGGGTGTTTTATTTCAGATGTAATTATGAATTTTTCATTTTGAATTTGTAATTTCATTGCCCGCGAAGAAGCCAAACTTTATGTTAATAATGTAACTCTTGCCTAAACGTTTAAATTACTTCTTGAAGGAAATTTATAAAAATAAATTTTGTAACATTATTTTAATTGCTATCATTAATTTTGTGGGTATAGATTTTTCAAGTTAGATAATTTAATTAACGTAACATTAAATATAATTTATTATATTTCATAATTTTTAGTTTGAAATCAAACGTTAACAGTTATAACTATCGTATTTTTTTCTCTGAGTACATACACAATACCGAGGGCTTAGATTTTCTATAAATAAAGCAGCAGGTTTACATATGGCATCACTCAATCTCGTATTATTGACTCATTTGATCGCGAAAAAATGAGAATAAATGTCATAGTGATATGCATTAATGATATTTATATCATTATGATTTTACTTCTATTCACTGTTTTTATATATAATTTAATTTCTATAACTTATTATTTATTTAAATTTTACATTTCTGTATAAGAATTTGGATGTTTAAAAAAAAAAAACAGATTTCTTCACTCTCTCATTATCTTTCTCCATCCCCCGTACCACGCGAATTTTCAATATTTCATCCAGTCTTTTATTTTATTTATATTTTTTTTTCAAATATTTTTATTTTTTTATAAATTAAAGGTTGTAATGAATACTTGGAGAGAGAAAAAGGCAAAACGATGTACGGGAAAATAATTAAACGATCGCTCAATTCAAACGAAAAGCCAACAGGAAGCGCTGAATGACTACGCGAGAGCGAACTCCGCCGTGTTAGCCGTGATTTAGGGGATTCTGGCAGGAGCGGCGAATTGTTCGCTGCTTTTTTGACAATATTTTGCGTAATTGAGCAGCGGCTATAAATTTCACGTGAATTATGCCCGCGCGGGGAAAAATAACTGAAAACTGTCCAACTGTTCCCATCCATTATTTACATCGTTTAGCAAATTTTACTGCCACCGTGCGGCGGCGTGTGCGCCAATGTGTGCACTTGTTTCACTGTGTGCGCCGGCTAAACACGCATGCCCGCCGGCCGCGAATGCAGTATGCGTCCGCATGGGATGCAATATAACATTCCGTTATTGAAATGGCGAATAATCGCGGCGAAAAAATGGCACGCCGAATTGGCCGTCGCCGATTAATTATGTCGGCGATGGGAATTGTTTTGTATCGGCGACGAATTCACTGATTAAGCAATTTCCAAACTGTTTCAAGTTTTCCATCGATTAGCGGATGTTTAATATTGAAAGACGGATTAAGTTACATGCGTTTCTTAACAAGTTTGTCAATGTACCATTTATCTCTACCAGTTTCGTTATCTTCTGATTTCTACCTTTTTACCTAATATTTTTGATTTCATAGGAATGCAAATAATTAAGTGAATTTAAAGGATGTAAAATTCCTTGTTAAGTTATTTCTAATGTAAATCCAAGTTTTTTTTTCATTTGGTATGAAACTTCATAGAAAATGCCTCCAATTCCGTTTTTGTACATTTTCGGTCTTCCTGTTTTCATCCTGTTCTTCGACGTCAAATTCATCGTGCTTTAACTTTTGAAACCACCCACAAGAACTTCTTTCACTTAAGATAGTCTCACCATATGCTTTTACAAGCCATTTCATACACTTTAACGAGAGATTTCTTGAAATTAAACAAGACCCATCCAACTTTACAATATGACCTTTTATATCACACAATTTTAACCATAATTTAATTAATGGTGGTGCAATTTTTTTTATCACAACAACAAAGACTTATTTATAGACATAAAAGTATATTTGCATTCATTAATATTAATTTAGCATCCTTGTTTTTCTCCCCATCTTTTCGTTTATAAGTAATAAAGAAAGTTAAATTATCGAATTCCATTATATTTGATAGATAAAAATATTGCAAAATGATGGATACAATTAGGCATAATTTAAAATGAATAATGTAATGGGAGGGCATTTCCATTTCTTTTCTTGAAATTATTTCCTTAAATTTGAGACTTTTTACAAACTTAACGATCCAGCCTTGGCACTGCACCAAGCTTAAAAGCAACGAAAAAACAACTCATTTCGTACACTTGGCGTTCAACAACTTCTTCCTCTTGAATTCCTCGGGAGGAAAGCAGCCAAAATATGATCCCCCACGTTTATCAAACGCGCCCTTCCACTTTGTACCACTTGGTCCTCCCGGGCATTACAAATGGAAATTGAAGCTTCCGTGCCCTCTACTTCCTCCCTTAAGCTCGTTCTCTAATCCGATGGTTCCTCACGTTTCTCGCGCTTTTCCCTGGAATCTTCAAGTCATCGACAATTCATTTCATATTATAGTTTCTATCGGAGAAATTCTTATTTTTTTTTATCAGATGAAAACCAGTGGATGTTCCCTTAGGACTCGTATATCAATTATACCAAATATTTCCTATAGGACTGAAAAATGAAACGTTTTCATGATACAAGAAGTAAGCAAACTTTGTTTTTGTTTTGTATTTACATCCAATTTTATATCCTTTGGATGTAAACAAACAATATTATTGTTTTTCTTCCTTTAGTTTGGCCTTCCAAATGTTCGCAAACATTACTTTTGTATGTGGAAAATATTTAAAGCGTTTCATTCTTCAGCTCCATATATTTCCTTACATTTATAATATTTGTTACTTTTTACCAACTGATCTCGAAATATCCGCTTTAGGAAATTAAGATTTCGATAAAATTCAATTCATATCAAGTCGCAGTTAATTTCTATTTATCAATAGAAACTTATTTATTGATGGGATTGAAAAATGAAGCGTTTTTAAAATACAAAATGTTTTTGTTTTATGTTTACGTCCAATTTTATGCCCTTTGGACGTAAACAAACAATATTATTGTTTTTGTTTCAATAATTTGACCTTCCAAATGTTTACAAACATTACTTTTAAACACAAACAATATTAAAAACGTTTCATTCTTCAGTTCAATTATTTATTGACAAAAATCCAAATGTCAAATTTCATATAAGATCCAACACAAGGAAGATCTGACTTCCTTGAATCCAAATAAGCGTCACGAAGATCATAACGAAGTGCACATTTGTCAAATTCGAGCACACGAATATTCAACATCGTGCGCTATACACACACGAATATGATTAAGACTCGTTGCACATTTGCGAGCGACGTGATTTTGGGACAGAGAAGAAGATCCAGGCGGAAACGTCGAAGCTTCTTCCTCGTATCTCCACCTACCGAAAAGTGCAGGATCTCGGGAGGCCGGCTTCATTCGCCCCTTCTAATCTGGTCTCCTTGGTTTCGCCCTCGAGTTTCTTCGAGCGAAGGGCTTTTCGGGCTTCGGGAGTGCGAGGGCGGGGGGGGGGGAAGTCG
>JABFPN010005435.1:0-13199 GCA_022817305.1 Leptoteleia sp. ZL-2020
CAAAGAAACACTACGTTTTTACTTACGGATGCGTTTATTTCTGCTTTTCAATAGCAGTACTGCCAACTTAAATGCTCTCACTGACAAATTCGCTTGTCCCATCTTCTATAGAAACTGGGTGTACAAGTAATACATTATTTAACATACAAATTGTATTACAAAAGTAATACATTATTTAACATATAAATGAATTTATATTCAAAGGTTACAATATTATCCGTGGTAACACTATTGTCTCATAATGTTTAAAAAATAATCAGACGATATCTATTATCATCTTCATAATCTCCCAATATTTTATATATATTATACGAACTCCAAAGTCTGTATTCCCAAAACTATTTTTAAACATATATATTTTTGATGTGGTATGGTAAACAGTTTACCCAAACTATTTTCCATGTAGCTTTAAAAAAAGAAGATTTTAAGCAGGCAGAATGCATTATTTAACACACAATTGATGCATTTGGTAATTTAATTAAATAAACTTTATTAAATGTATAATTAAGTTGGTTATTTTAAATTAATTATTTGAATTAAACTAATTAGTGTAAAAATTGTGCATTTAACAGTGCATGCAGAATGACATGCCGTAAGCACCCTTAGCTCTTAAACTAGAGAACAGTAAACAAACTTTTCGTCACTCAGAAAAGGAAACGTCATTTCCCTCCCTAGGGGCTTCGGTAAAATGGCGTTTCTTATTCCCTCCTGAGGAAGAATTATGTATGTACCAAGGGAGATATACGAAAAATTATGTATAGGCGAGTTTATAATAGCACAAGAGGATGGATTTTCATTTGAATCTCTCTTGGTGCATAAATAGCTTTTTGTCAAGTGAAGGAATCTTTCCGATCGATGTTCTGTACAATTCCTGCACTAATGCACCGTTCATAAGAGGTTTTTCCTCATTACCCACATTCAATTGAGTTGTTTCCCGTAAATCAAATTTTACCAATCGCGCGCGTTACATTATCGATTGAGTCGGAGGAGCGAGTTCGCGGCGCGGTACAGAGGTGGCTCTGGCGCGCGAGCCGTTCACCTGTAGTGAAAACACGTGCTACAGCTGAGTGGCGGTTTCTCTGGTCGCGAAAGTGCAATGTTATGACTTTTTTGAACGGGTCCGTTCGTGAGTCCAGCTACTTTGAGCCGCGTAAATTGGATCGGTGGACGGACGTACGACACGTTTGAAGCGAGGGTGCCAGGCGTTCGTTAGCCGTGGGCACCGGGGACGCCGCACGTGCACGCCGTCCAACGCGCTCTCGCGCTTCCTCGGTCGGATTCGTTGCCGTGAGAATTCCCGCTCGAATTCGCCGTGGCGTCAACGAGCTGCCAAAAGCCGCGAAAAAGTCGCGCGCTAATTGGCGAAAAGGTGCGTTACCGGGCTACGCTGGATCGGCGTTGGGTGCGTGCGGCTGAGGACACCGGCTTTCGCGTGAACTTGATCATGTGTCGCGGCAGAGCTAATAACATTGGTTATTAGAATCACACAATTGGCCTGCGTTACCGTCCCACCGGCCGCTGGATGGTTGTCACGCCGCAGGGGCTCTATATACTTGACCGGTATGTTATAGTTGTACCAATGTAGATGCCGTGAAATGTGCAGTTAATTTTTTGTAATATGCAATAGGAATATACTATGTGAAATAAAAGCTTGTTGATATTAATATTTAGAATTTTGATAATAATAGCTTAACTTTTTGTGGACCCAATTTATTAATGCTTTTGATGTATTATCAATACAGTCGGAGAACAATGTAACCCTTAGAAATATATAACAGGTGATATTACGGTATTAACTTTATTTCAGGTACGTGTCAGGTTTTGAATTACTGCTTATTGAAAGGAAAATTGTTTTCAAAATACAAGATTTAAGCTAACTTTCTTTTTGTTTTCATACTTACATCTTTGCCTTTATATCGTTTGAATGTAAACAAGCAATATTATTGTATTGATTTCTTTAATTTTGCCTTCCAAATATTTACAAACATTATTTTTGTATATAGACAATATTAAAAAAGTTTCATTGTTCCGTTCATGCTTCTAAAAACGGTAATATTTATTTAAATACTGACACCTATCCTAAACAGTAATATTCTTTCTTCGAAGTTTATGCTCAAATAACAATACAGATTTAATTATTTATTTATTAATTTGAAATGAACGCTAATTATAATTAACTTTTTTTGTGTGCTTAGTAAATTCTAAAGTGAGTTTGGGTTATTGAATCAAATGCACATTTCATATGGAAAATTGTTAAAAGTTACTTTGTTTCTGTTATATTTTTTGGATAAAATAATTATGTAATAATTGTACGTAAATAATTATTTTCGTTTTTAACTGTAGATTTTGATTCATTCAGCTACGATTGTATTTAATCAACATTTTTTATCAATAATTTAAAAATTTTAGTTAAATGAACCAAAAAAAATTTTCAGTGTGCTTCACTTATAAACTACTTTATAATATATAATTTTTTTTTTTTTTTTTTGAAATAAGAGTAGTGTTAAGTTTTTTTACTAATTTAAATATGTTATGTTACAATAACAATAATTGCACAAAAGCTTTGTGATCTTTAAAACAATGTTGGCGTGATCAAAGAAAAATATTGGAACAGTGTCAAAAAAATTATTTACAACCAGCTTAGTCAGTTGACACGTACACTGAGAAAAAAGTAATATTACTCAACGAAACTTCCTCTACTAATTTAAGGGCTTCTTTCGCAGAAGTAATATTTTTTCAATTGCAAATATTATAAATAAAAATCATAAAATCGTTTATTTTTGATTTTTATAATTTTGTAATGATTTATATATTTTTGAAATTTTACCATTAATATAAAAAATAATTTATTTTCTTTGTCCTCAAATTGATCAAATTGTTGTAAAAAGTAATAGTAAATCATCATTCTTTATTTTAGGTGTATAAATACAAAGCTTTTTTTATAACTGATTTTTGAGTCGCGATGTTTTTCACAGCTATTTGTGTAAAACTGGTTGCAGCTCACAGGAGCCTTTTGAAATCCCATATCTCATGCATTAGCAAACAATATAGCTAGAAACTATTAAGATTCACGAATTTTATTAATAATAATGTTGGACAGTGTTCGTTAAATCTTCCTTAAAAATATGTTTATTTTTATTTTTTTTTTTACTGAAAAATTTTAAGGAATAAAAAAATAATTAAACAACATATATTCTTTGGTTCCATACTATTGTAAATTAATAACATTATTACTTTAGAGAAGGATAAAACTCTTGGGAGTCTTCAATTAACTTGTATTTCTTAACCAAATTTGACACGTTTTCGATCAAACATGATCTGTTGTTATAGAAGCGATTCTAGGTACGGAAGGGAATATTATAATGTCAATAAGGAGCATACAAGAGAGAAATTTGAAATAAGAAATTTTATAAATTATTGAACGTGGAAGAATATGCTTTTAAATATCTCGAATAATTTAGGGGAAAATTTGCACCAAAAATAGTAATATTATTATAATAAACAGTTTTAATTTAAATAAATAAAAATTATTGTAAAATAATTTAGAGTAAAAGTAATTATATTTTTAAAAATTTTATAAAGAGAATGATTTCTTGGTAATCGTAAGATTCATTTTACAAATAATATTTTAAATTTATTGAATTTCTGTCTACTTATGTAAAAATGTACGCAAAGTAAAAAATACTGATTAATTAATTTTATTTACCGCGTAAAGATAAAAAAATAAATAAGATAATTCAAATATTATTGGGTCAAAAGTTAAAAAATCTTCATACCAACAAGATTGAATATACCTTTTTATTAAAATTGATTTTTTTTCATCCTTCGCGTTATGACTTTAATAAATAAATTTAATAATTGATAACGAATTGAAAATTTAACAAGTTTCAGTGGAAAAATAATTTAATTTTACTGCATAATAACTAAGTATCATCTCTTCAACTGTTGCAAACACATATTTATCTTGCAATTTGCAAACACAATATAATTAATTAAACAACACTGACCGAACCTAAATAATTTAACACTGATGGAACTGAAATAACAATTGAACTAGGCGTGTGTATTTACAAATAGACATATTCTTATAATTTATAGAAATCTGCTTAATACTATCTGAAATAAGATTTATCATAAAATAATTCCCCTTTAATACAAAAACTTAAATTTATTTTATATTAACTGAATATTCTTATTTTTAATATATTTCCTATTAGTTTCAATAGGATAATGTTTTTTTGTACAGTTTTCTTAAATTAAGTTAATTTTTTTTTACTGAGTGTACGCGCGGTTGCACGCATCAAACTGATGCTGCCACCTAACGACCATCCATGAAGTTAAATTCATCAAAATCACACAGATTGTTTTGATTTGAATTTGTTGTTATTCTCAAAGAAGAGCAAATATTATTTCAACAACATTCTGCGCATTTCTACCATTAAATTCAATTTCGTACTTTAACAAAACATTGTTTATTAATTTATACAAACAAAATGTTTATCAGTCGCGCGTTATCAATTGAACTTGTGCTAACACATACGCGCACTTAAACAAATAATCGACAAATTGAAATAATGCCGAAATTCCCGCGCACCTGTAATCGTCAAAGTGACTGTTAAATAATGAAGGAAACATTTATCGGCACCATACAAATGTTGCTTAATAGCAATTGGATTCGCGGCTTCTAATCAAACTGGAAATAATGCCGAGGCTATTAATAAATCGGTTCAACTGATGTGGCGAATCCGTGCCAGGAAAATTAGTTTTAGTTAGGGTTGATGCTTCGACGTGACACGTCAGTCCGAAACAATGAAACAGTGTCAGTAAGCCAGACTAATGATCTAGTTCGTTTGGATCGTCTGTGATTAGTGCACGTATCCGAGATAAATTCGATGAGTTTAGAGACGGTCACGCGCGCCTCCTTCAGCAGTTTTCCCTATCATTAGTGTCAGTTTCCTTTCTTATTAGATATATCTATATAAAAAAAAGTAAGTTAATCAAATCAAAAGGAAAAAAAAACGATTTTATCTCGACGATTGTTCGAAATCAAAATAAAGCGTGCTTGATAAAAGTTTAAAGACGAGCGATTGGAAACGAACGCATTCTTTACGAGTGTATAGGTATATAAACCGGAAATAAGAGCTCGAAAGAGGATCGAAGTTACAAAGCAAGAAGCACTATGATTTAGTGGTGACTGTTTGTATTACAGGTGTATATTTGAACAAGTGCGAGGAATACGTGGAGTTGGAATTGACGAGCCGAGTAAGACTTTATCGAACATTTGTGTTTGAACGATCTCTCTCTCTCTTTCTCTCTTAAAACAAGATTATTATTTCAAGCGGCACGACTGACTTAACCCGCCACGATAATAAGGTAGGGACGATGGAAATAAGTAGTCCGTGGTGTATATAATATAATCAAAGATTGGTATTTATTTAAAAAAAACTCTAGCATCCTTAATCGTTTACTAAAGTAAATATCACAGGTACACGTTTCGCTATCACATGGTCCTCCGCTCGTGGGTCGATCTCGACGAACAAACGGGCAATCTCGCCGCGAGCGGAGCTCAACAACGTCCCGGCGCGGCGCCGACACCGAACCGACGCCTCGCCGGGAGTATCGTATCGTATCATAAATAAACATTATCCGCGGCGATCAACGTAATATGCAATAAACAAAATAGCAAAAACTTAACTCTCGTGGAATTAAAGCTGGGATCGCGGCCTCGTCCGGGCGCCGGGAGACCTCGCGAGTACAATTGTTCGATCGCAGTCGACAGTTTTTTTTTTTTCCATTTAAATTATCCATGATCAGCGCGTATTGCAACATTCAGTCCAAGTCTTTTGAGCAAGTTCGAGTTCGCGTCTATTCAGAGTTTTCGGACACATTTAAACGACGAACGTTATCGAATTAAATAATTAAAGAAAAAAGAAAGAAAAAAAAGTAATTGCAAAAGTAATAATTATAATGATAATATTAATAATAATAATGATAATAATCAGAATAATAGTCGTAGTTACAATAATAATAATAATAATAATAATAATAATAATAATAATAATAATAATAATAGTAATAATAATAATAATCGTAATCATATAGATGTAATTTATGGGGGAAAAAAAAGAGAAAAATAAAGGGATAGATAGTCCTCTTCCAGACAAGTTGCCCTCGGATCACAGTTCGGAATTGCAATTCAGTCTACGTCCGGAAGGCCGGTGCGCCAGGGTGCGGGAACTTCGAGGCAATTGAAACGTTGAAACGGAAACGCCGACTCGCTGAGATGTATCGGCAGAGAGTCACTTCCTAGTCCCGGGGCAGGAAGTCTGTTTGCTCGGGGCAAACTGTATGTATATTGTCGAAGCCCATGACGAGGCCCTTCGGACGGGTCCTTCCCCCGGATCAGTCGTACTTTTACCAGGGTCGCCAAACTTGATCGGTCGGTTTGGCCACCTGGAGGAGGCCCTGGTGAGTGTGTCCGCGGTCGAGGTCGAGCCTGACGGGCGAGGGCTGGCTGGAGGCCGGCGTCAGGGGCATCGAGTACTCATCGGAGCTGCAGTCACTGGAGACGGGGGAGGTTTGCGGCGCGGCCACGTGGATGGTCAGCGGCGCGGTCTTGTCCATGGAATTTAGCTTGTGGCCGAGGTGGGTCATGAGCTTGGTGCCGAGGGCGACGTCGACGCCCGGGGTGGCCGCCAGGCAGCGGCTCACCTCATTGGCGCAGTGCGTGTAACCCGCGCGAAATCGATCGGCGTCGATCACAGGATTGGCTGAGAGTCGTTGTTGCCGCTGCAACTTGTGCAGGTGCCGCACCGTCAGCTCCAGGATGTCGGCTTTTTCCAGCTTGGCCACATTCTCCCCGTCCCCTGCCAGGGCCGTTACCATCAGATCTTTCAGCTCGTCCAGGCAACGGTTGATTCGGGCGCGTCGCTTGCGCTCCAGCATTGGTTTCATCACCTACGGATAATAAACGTCCGAGGTTAGCGACGAGTTGTCGGTTGAAAAGCCCGCGATTATGTAAAGTGGTGCGATAGGTGGGTTCGGTTAAAGAGAAAGATCTGGTAGCAAGTTGGATTTTCATCGTTTCAAACGAGTTGTTTATCCAGGAAATTATGTCAGTATGAATGTCTGTAATGACGTTTGTTCGTAGGGAAGTGGTGGTCTGGAAAAGGTTGGCTCTCTACGGTTTGTTGTCACTGGGGATGGTTCGTTGGGATTAGGTGAGAAGAGTCGTAAGCGAGGAAATTTCGATGAGAATTTTCAATCGATAATTACCTTTCTGTATTGGTAGGTTCTGGAGATGGGCTGTTCCTGACCATCAACTATCATAATCTGCTCGTGCATCTGCATGTTTAATCCACTGAATTGGTCACTGGGCCGTCGCGATGCACAACAACACTGACGTCACTTGACCGTCAACAAACACTGACCGCGCGATCGGACCACCGCGTATTATATGTATATCCCCCGAGTGTGCTCTCTGTTAAGAGCAAACTGGCTGGAGAATGCGTTGATCGTTGGTTGGCCGTCGAGTTTTGATTAACTCGTGCGTGCGTGCGTGCGTGCGTGCGTGCGTGCGTGCGCTGCGCCGTTTGCGACCTTCAACGTGGTTGTGGCGGACGGAGTGTGGCGTGGTGGTCTATATAGGGGCCGGGCGGCGCGCGTGGAGGGTGACGGGCCCGGTGGTGGGGGGCCGGGCCTTCCGTGGGAACGCGGTGTAGAGCTTGGTTCCCAAGCAAGCGCACCACCTGTAAGCGGCAGCTGCCAGACACGCGCCCACACCAAGCCATCGTCACCGATCGTCCGTCCTCGTCGTCGCCCCGCTTGACCGTCGCGCCTCTCTCGACCGATTCGCCCGTCCCCCCTCCCGCCCCGGCCAGGAGGGAGCTCGGGCGCGCGTGCGTCCTTGTCCCGCCGACTGAGATATACCTGCGCGTCCAACTCGTGCACACTTTTTCTATTCACACAGGCAGGCACCGGCGACGCTCCTCTCTGCCTTGCCTAGTTTTCGCAGTCTTTTTGCGCGACCGACCGACCGACCGACCGACCAACAGAGACCAACGGGGACCAAGCGAGAGAGGAGGCGACGAGCGGCGCGAGGGAGAGGGCGCGAGGCACGATCTTTATCGACGTTTCATCCGCCTGTGCTGTCCCGTGGCCTTTCATTCTACGTGACTCGTGGAACGTGCTAGGCACAAGACCACCTCGCCACTCCCGCCTTGCACCGCCGCCGCCGCCGCCGCCGCTACCGCCATTAATAGCCGTGATAACCCCCCGGGGCTCGCGCTCAGCCGCGTGTCTCTCGGTGGCCGACGTCCCCTCGCCCCGCACCGAGCAGCTCTCTTTCCACTTCCTCGAAATTGCTCCCTAATTGTCCCGCGTCCCCGTCGTTATTAAGACTTCGAGGGAGGAGTGCCTCGCACGGCTTCTTTAATCGCACCAACTCCAAGTACCAAGACCGGACCAACCATTTGGTAATGCTCACTCAACAGTCGCGTCAATTCCCCCACCCCGGCCCGCGCGCCCGCTCCAACGATTAATTGTTATTGCCCTCTGAGTCAGTCCCGCGGACAAACGTTAAACGGCGGCTCACTTTGGCTGGAATTTTCAGTTTTTAAGGCCACATTTGCACAAGTGTTAATGACTTTGAATTTGTTAGTTGGCAATTTCTCCAACCATTTTCGTATTATTTGAATTGTCGTGTTAAACGTACTGGGACAATTTCAATTGAATGAAGCCACTTTCTTTAAAAGTAACCAATTGTTTATCTAAGTTAAGAATCGAATCAGAGCACGGAGAAAAATGTTTGGTTGTGGTAACTAAAAGCTTGTTTCTGATTTAGCTGACTAAAATTTTTAGTTGAAATAATCAAATATGTTGGTAAGAATATGTCTTTTAGTTACTATAACTATAATTAATTGTTATTGAAACGAATATTTTGGTTCTTTTAACTAAATATCTTTAACAAAACGATTTTAGTTATAAATTCTATATTTTATTCTCTCAGTGAAGGAGGAGTTGAACAAAATGGATTAATTGTAAATGATTTTATAAGTTTTATATTTCACGTTATTAAATTTTCCTCGTTAAAATTAAACATTTTAGAGTGGCGCTAAATTTTGGGTAGTATAAATGTGATATGATTTGGAAGGAAGATAATTTTGGGAAAGATGAAAAAGATGAAGATATACCCATACGTATTTTCATTAATTACTTGTAACATTGGGTTTTTTGGATAATACAAGTATTATACTTTTTTTTTATAAAATTTTGTAACAATTCAAAAGTATTATTTTGAAATTCAGATTGAAACTTTAGATATCAAGTTTATTTTCGTTTGATTATAGTAAACAGATCAATACTTGATTAACGACGACCGACGAAGATAAATTAATTATTAATAATAAATTCTAATGTATTAAACATTAGCTTCGTTTAACATAAAATCTATTGCAATTTTAATGCGATGCGTACAGTTGCAACACGTGAAAGTCTAATTTAAATTAGTTATTTTATGATGATATATTAAAGTGGCCGAAACACTTGTGAGATGAAGACAATTATATTTAAGCGTAAAATTTTGAAGATAATAATCATTCTGTTAGGGTGATTGTTGAAGGGGTTTCGAAATGAATTTGGAAAGATGGGTTTTAGGGTTAGAAACGAGGTTTTGATTTTCAAGTACACTGTTGCAGGATTGAGCTGATGAATTGTGGAAAAGGGATAAAATGATTAATGATCGCTGGAATAGAAGCCGTGACTTTAATTGGGTATAATGACACGAAAGGGACGTAGTTGAGATGGTTAAAGAAAATTTTTTTTGAAATGTTGGCTGGGAAAAGAAAAGTTAAATCGTCTCAAGTATTTAATTAATGGATTTACACCTGAAAGAATTACTCGGTAGTTTTAAATAAATTTTATTTATTATTAATAGGTATTACTTTGCGCATAATAATACTTTAATTTTGACAAGTAATTTCTGTTCGGAGTTAGCGCTTTATTATTCTGGGGGTAGCGAATTTAATTGTTTTCAAATTTAATTTGTGAACTTTAACTTTGAATTTTATAATATTGTGAAGTAAGTCAACTTTCATTCAGTTTTCGATGTCTAAATACGTTTGTCCAAAAAAAAAAAAAAAAAAAAATGGAAAAATAAAAAGAACGAACGAAGAAAATGATAAAACACGTTTGGCAAATAAAAATGTTTCACCTCGACAGTATTGGGACTTAAAGTTGAAGTTAAATTTAAAGGCGTCGTTAAAAAAGATGAAAATGACTCGGAGGATGTTTTATTTGATCGCCAAGTCGATCGGACGTTAAATAAATAAATATATAAATTAGTCATTCGAGGTGGACAGCGTTTAACGAGCGGTCGATCGACTGGACGCGGTCGTGTAATTGGGCGGGTATGTTAATCGTGTCCGGTCGAAGAGTCGCGCGTGGCCGCGATCCCAAAGAGCGAGCAAACGAGCGAGCGAGTGAGCGGCCGCGTGAGTGCGCGCGAGCGCGCACCAATTGAGCGCGCGGCAAAGGAAGAAATTCGCGCGCCAACAGTTAATCGGTGCTCGGCGCGCTCGTAAAAATCATCCTCGCGATACCGATCGAGCGAGCGAACGGGTTTCCAAAGGGCTCGGCTCTCTCGAGTTCCTCCCCCCCCCCCGCCTGCCCCCCGCTCCCCGTTAACCGGACTCAGAGTTACTAATTTTGGCGAGCGCGGCGCAAGGAAATTGCTCCCTCGCCTTTTTCGGCACTCGGCCGACTCGCAGTCCGCGGCTACTCCTTTTTCTGCCGCTCGTTTTTATCCGCGCGTCCTTCTCTTCCCGGCCACCTCACCCCGCCCCGCCGCCCCGCTACGGCATCATTTTTCGCATCGCCCCGGCCACTTAACCGTCGTTCGCGCCGAATAATTACGCTCGGCTACCGCGATTTTACGACGATAAGTCAGCCTTCGCGTCGGATGCAATTGTAATTTCCTCGTCGTTTTTGCGATATAAGCTTTTAAGAATTTTAGAGCCTATAAGACTGCGTTAAAAATAACCGGACGTGGCGATATTGATAAATTATTTATTTCACTACTTTTTCTCCTCGCCTTTATCATTTGTTACATTCATCTTCTCTTGTAAATATTTTTATTGTGTTTTAGGAATCTGATTATAGTATTTTATAAATGGGCTACTATAAAGAAAGGGACGCCTAGAATTCAACTGTATAATTATCCTATAGGGATTGAACATAACCTCGCTACGTCAACGAAAACTACTTCGATTTCATTGATTTGAAGATTAGATAAATTTTTTTGGTTGATTCAGTCATACATTCTATGTGATTCAAGGAATTTGCTAGGTTATTTTTTATAAAGTTGTCTCACATAAATTTGTTTGCCTATACGATAATTATAATTTCTACTTATCCCAATAACAGCCAAATAATATATCTACACTCACAAAACTGTCTATTTAAGAATAATAGAATCTTCTTATGTTTAATAGATGTTCTATTTAATATTAGTAAATATTCTTAAAGTAAGAATAATTCCATTTATAATAAATAGATTCTATTTAATGTAAATAGAAATCCAACTGCATTTTTCTCAGTGTAATTTAAATAGAAATTTAGTAGTGCACTTCATATTTTTTTTCCGTGTTGAACGACGTTATAACCCTTTTTAATGCTTACCATTGTCTAATACTCCTCATATCATAAGAAATACTATAAATGAACACATATCTCCGTTTTATTAGCAAATATAATAGCAACTGGATGGAGAGAGGAGATCTAACAGAAATTAATAACAATGCTACCAAACTGGTCATATAGTGGAAAAAGTTGAAAAATTACTATCAGAAGTTAGTGAAAAGTATATCAACATGTTATGACAACAATTTTCAAAGAATAATCGTCGACAATCTGATGCCTTTTGACAGTCTATGATAGTAGCTCTTTAATTTTTGCAAGCTCACTAACAATGTTAGTAATTTTTATTCATCTTTTCTCTCCTATACTAATAAATTTCTCTCGGTATATGTACAATGAATGAAAAGAAATTTATGGAATCTGGCTTTTGGTTAAGATTGTTCCTTTATTTTAATAATATTTCAGATAATTGTCCTTGACTAAGATTAGGATAAACGACTAAGATGAGGATTTAAATTAAACGCCACCTATTGACGTTTACGTGTTACGCATTGGATGCCAGTCGATCGCTCGGACGAAATTACGCGCGAGCCGTGTAATTGCCGCTGTGGGTCCGCTTAAGCGACATTATCTTGGCGGAGAAAGGGAGGCCGAGTAATTGATGCGCTGGCTGACGGCGCGATAAAAAAAGCTCGCGATAAAAGGCGGCTCGGAGGAACTTTCCAATTAACGTCCGGAGCGCGATCGGCACGCGAAATATGGGTGACTCGATATCGTCGATCGCGCGATCGCGCCAAATGCGCTATTGATATCGCGTATCCGTGCCAATTAACGGCCGCGACCCCCTCCGCCGGTCCTCGCCTTCGTCCTCGCATTTATTCGGCCGGACGCCGCGATTAAGTGCATTATCGATTCGGGGGACTGATACGCGCGCCGTCTTAATTAATCCCCCCCAACCAAGACGTATTAATGAAGTCGGCTTATTTCGCCTCTGGCCAACGCTTTGCCCATTATCGGCCCTCGCATTAGTTAGCCATTTTTATTTCACGAGATAACAGAAAAGTCGGCCTACCAATTTTTGTTGCGTGCTCTAATTGATACTCGAGGATTGGGGGAAAAAATTATCATTTGTCGAGTTTTATCGATTGCATTTAAAAACTTGTCATAATTCCTTGGTTAAAGTGGCCGTAATACACATACAAGGTATATGCACTGAGAGCAATATTATGGAAAACTTCCAATAATTTCTAGTAAACGAAACATATTGAGCAGATTTTAATTTGTCTTCAAAGTTTAAATTCATTTTAAATTGTTATATATTATAAGTATGGTATAAATTAATCTAAACTTTGAAAAAAAAAAATGCAAATCTGCTCGATATGGTTCTTTTACTACACTCAGAAAAAAAATATACTTACTTTAAGAAACCTGTACAAAGAAAATATTCCTATTAAAACTAATAGAAAATCTATTAAAAATAAGAATATTCAGTTAATATACAATAGATTAAGGTTTTTATATTAAAAGGAATTTCATTTTATAATAAAACTTATTTCAGATAACAC
>JABFPN010005436.1:0-13198 GCA_022817305.1 Leptoteleia sp. ZL-2020
TGGTAATTAATAATAAAAAATTCGTAATATATAAAATAATATTAGTATTTATTTAAAAGAAAGATAATATATCACAACTTTACGAAAACACTTAGTAAAATATACTCATATATTTCTCTCAGTGTAGCTACGAGTTACACGAATATCAATGAATCTTGAGCCATTATTTGATGATGTTGAATCAATATTCGATCATGTTGAATCAACGTTGGAAAACGCTTATTTCAATCTTATTGGTTACCTTTACTCATAAGTTTCTTTATCGTCTAGATTTCAAAAGATAAACATCTTCCAATAAATTCAAATTTGCTAACTAAATTACTGTTATCGAACACAAATATCAATAGAACAAAGTGTGGTGTTTTTTACTGAAAATTAAATGTCGATTACAACGATTATGATTAAAAACATGATTCATACATAATTTCATATTAAACAAATGTATGTACACAAAAATAATAAAATCCTAATTGTTTATTATTACGAAAAACAAAATAGAAAATTAAGATAAAATTACTATGTAATACAGTAAAGATTTGAAGTGGAGTAATAAAAAGTTAAATTAATCTAACAAATTTTTAAATATCATATCTAATCTTTTGTAAAGTTTTCAGAGGTATTCCACATCCGCGATATGAATATCAATTTGTTGTCACTCCTTTATCACTTTGTAATCATCGTATTAATTTTAAATTGAGATTTGTCGGATGTAATTGACAAGAAGCAATATTCTGGCGATAAGTTTTTTGTTGCCCAATTGCACACCGCGCCGATACCATCGTGCGGAATGCAATTTGTTACCGAAGCGCTTCGTGAAACGCGAAACTTTGCGCGTGATAAACGCAAGCAGTTGCACTGCATTTATGCCGGTACTCGAAATTAAGCCGCACACTGCTTAAAATTCACTGCTTAATCTTCCGAGTTAGTGACGCAAGTATAATGCAGCGTATTGTGGATGCAGATGTGGCGTTGATACATGACTGTATTACGCATGATGCCACCGTTGGTGTGCGCATCGTATCGATACGCTTCCGGTAACAATTTTTACGGTTGCGCGAGAGAAATGTTTGATGCGTTATGGTAAGCGATCAATCAAATGCGATAAAGATATAACCGTATTTGATAATGAGGAGATATTTTCCAGGTGCGGACACATTGCGGTGAAATTTTCTGGCTGCCTTTGTACTATTACAATATTTCATCTTCCGCGAGCTTCTGTATTTTAATACCCTGTTCGGATTCTTCCCCATATGATTTACATGATTTGATATATTATTTTTTTTCTTCTTATAACGATTTTTATTGTATTCGTGTATAAAAGTACAATTTCTTTTATTCTCGATCACCTTATTTAGTTACACTTTCATATTTTTTTTATGCTATGACGTTTTATATTCATACATATTTCTTTTTATTTTATAAATTACAATATTTAAAATATTTTAACCTACACTTTATATAAAATGAAGTGTAATTATCTTGAACTGCACCACAATATGATTATTTATTTTAATATCGAGCTTCATAATGCTCAAAAATACATTAATTAAGAATAATACTTTTTTGAATATATTCAAATAAAGATAAGATAAATTTAAAAATAACACTTTAATATCAATGGCAAAATATATTACTACTTTTCAACAAGTATATATTTATATATTTAATCATATATTTCTTGTGATTATGGGGACTTTAGATAATTTAATGGACAACAGGTTCTTATTCGCAGTAAAATCCGAAACTGCGAAAATAATTTTAAATATTGTAGAACAATGGTCGAGTGGCCGAGCAAAGTAAACTTTTGGGACTTAGAAGCCATGCGAGATAATGGGCGAGATTACCACTAGACTTCTCATGGGAATGCTCATTTTGCGATGCAGTTGAGAACTGCGCACGAAGAGTTGCGAAAGAAAAATCGATAAATGTGACATTATCCGATTTCGAGAAGATACTCCGTCATTGGATTTAAGGAAAAGGTTGACATAAGAATTTAACGAATCGTTGAAAGTGGCCGCTTTTCATCTTCGATAACAAAAATTCACCGAAGGAAATGCATTCTGAAATAAAATATTTTTAACAAATGTTGCGCAATGGTTCGAAAAGAATGTTTAAACTTTGTTAATTCACTGCGCTTAGAAAAATAATAATATTATAGGTGCAAAAGTTAAAATAATAATATTATAAGTGCAAAAGTTAAAGTAAGGTCATTATTCAATTTATAAATACAAATGCATTTAATTATAGTTGAAAGAAGGAAGGAAACTTTTATTGCGATAAAACTGAAGTGACAACACTAGTTGCGTACTGAAATGTAGGATAACTTATACAATAAAAATACAATAAATTTGCTTAGAAATAACTTGTTACATCACTCAGGAATAATAATGTTATCTTGTTATCTTGTTATCTTTAACAAGTATTAAAGTTTTGAAAACTTTGTAAATCTATTCAGGCGAGTGTAATGTAGAAGACGCTGCGCGTCTTTATAATCAGTATTACGGAATAAAATTTAGAAGACTGATTCGCGTGCGGGCATTGTGGATTTTATAAGTACGATGAAAAATAGAAGGGGAAACATCTGAGCGTTAGAATGTTTGAGCGGCAATTTAAAATGTTTTATGGATCTTAGAATATCGGGCAACAGGTCAGCAAGTACTAAAAAGAGATTGTCACGAGCTGTCAAGCAGAACGGATGTGGGGTGTAAAAAAGAAATTGTTTTCGCAAGTTTCAGATAAGCATTGGATAAGCGTTCGTTCCGTAAGATGACACTTATTTCCAACAAAGCGTTTACGCAAACGCGAAAAGTTTTGGAATTACAGTTGTAGCCTTTAATGTTGCAAGTTACTTGACTCGCTATTAATATTTTAGTTCATACCCAGAGAGAAACTCGGGTTCACATTTGAAGAATTCTTGTTCGTTGTCATAAAGCAGTGTTATTTTGTTGTTTAAGATCTTGCTCAGATTGTCGTTTGTATTTAATTAAATATTAATTCATATAGATATATTTTCATGAATCAGAAAGTATATAATAAATATTGCAATATACTGTTTGCTCCAATTCTTATTAGAAAATTTAAAGTTTTGAATAAATAAACGACACGTACTCGGTTTATTCTTATGTGATAATTATATTGATAACAAATAGTAAAAAGTTATTTGATATTATTAAAAATTATTTTTAATATTAAGACTTACGTTTTCGAAATACGTAATGTTTATCACAGTTATAAGAAACAGATTAATTTTATAATATTATATTTACATTTTAACGGCTTTCCTGCAATATTAAATTTTAATTACACATAAATATTACACGAGATATGCAACAAAAATAATATATATTTTCCTTTCGTATTAATATCTTTTCTATGCATCACCATTATTCTTTCAGTATAAACGTTTTTAATAGTTATGATAAATGGATTTCACAATTAACGACAAGATTAACTTCAATTACCTTGTATCTCTAATCCAAAACTTAATAGCGTATTTCTGACAAAGATGACTAATGTAATTACTGTACAGAATGTAAATCATTGCGGAAGAACGCAACGATTTGACGTTTCGACGATGAAATTTTGATTAATGTTACGCATTCGTTAAATTGCACTACGCTTTTCCATATCGCCGTTTTAGCTCGAAATTTTTCACTGTCAAAATTTTCGTTTATTTTTCCCGTCGCTCGGGAGACAACTTTTAAACAGCACTTAATTGAACAGAACTTAAGCGACATCGAATTAATCCCTCTTCGTGATTAAGCGACAGCTGAAACAGGAAGAAAAACTTCTGTTTCCCAGGACGGAAGGATCTTTTCAATTTGATTTGGGTCGTATTCTTATCAACGATACGATTCGAAACAATTGTGACGTTAAACCCACTTCCAATTTTCTTTAATTAATGAAATCCATTAAATTTGTTTGTGAATAATTAACATCTCTTTTATCCAATTCCGCGATTTCATATAATTATAAAAACTTTAAAGTACCACGAAATATTGTAAACATGACCTTCGCTTCTGTATTATGTTTTAATAATTATATTAAAATAAAGATAAAGCTCTTAACTTTTTAAATCGATAAAGATAAAAGGAGCCATTTAAATTGCAAGCCTTTTAATTTGCAAGTTTAAGTCAGAATTGAGTTTAAATAACTGCGTTAATTTAAGTCTATTAAATAGTTAATTTAACTTCACTTCTTTACGTTTTTTATACCATTCTTTTCCAACTTTATATATATTTTTTAAGAGGCGCATACAATTTACTTAAAAAGTGTCTTCCGTCATGCAGGATTATAAATAATTGATTTTATAGCGAATACAATTACGTACAGATGAGATGAAATCGGAGGAAAAAAGTTAACAGGAAAATTAATAGAATCTAATATTAAAATCTTTCAATAATATTAATCGAACGGATAATGCATTTTAATGAACTTCTGTGCATACTTGCATTTGTTAGTTTACGCACATGCTATACCATTTAAATATACATCATTATCAGATGTATCAACGAATAAAACATTTGAGCGAAATTTAATATTGACGAAAGCTTTTTGGGGTGGCTACTTGAATGGTATTAATAATACGAGGATCAATGGAATTTAAGGGCGATGTTTAAAGATTGGCATCTGGTATTTTTAAATTCAATATACGGCGTGTGTGTGTAGGGACACAATACTCCAAGAGCCATCAAGAATTTTGTTATGTAGCTTGTAACCCAGTTTAATGCTGCCATCGATTATAGATTTTTTTTCCACGCTACTTTTGCTTTGTATAATCGGTTCACATTAATTAAATCCACGACATCCTATATACCGACTGTAATTTCAGGGATTTGGATATGCGTATCCTTCCGATGGACTGCTCGAAACGTGGCAATCGTCAAGTATCGAAGATTAAAAGTTATTTCACTCTTGGGAAATGGGCC
Organism: Leptoteleia sp. ZL-2020; assembly: GCA_022817305.1. Lineage (NCBI taxonomy): Eukaryota > Metazoa > Arthropoda > Insecta > Hymenoptera > Scelionidae > Leptoteleia > Leptoteleia sp. ZL-2020. Next base: position 4,929 of record JABFPN010005436.1, read on the forward strand.
AATGAATTTACGACTATTAAAAGTTTATTAATTTCTTTTCTACGCGAAGAACTTGGGACAAGAGAGTTAATTAATAATTACCATTACCCATTTCCGCGTACGACTCAATTATGTATTAGATCGTATGAGACAAAATCAAATTTAAGCACGACCTTTGATTTCCATCAGTCACTCAAAAGATAACTTTTATCTTCTGTCACATATCAGCTGTATTCATTTATATTAAAATTTGAAAAATATTGTAACAAAAAAAACGAAAACTTTCATTACAAAAGTTTGATTAAAAGTTAACGAAAATAACAGTCGACGAAAATAGAGAATAAAATATGCATAAATTCAAAAGGGATAGGTTTTCGAAGAAAAAAAAATCTATTATGACGTCAATCGATTTGCACAAAATATTGATTCTTTTTCCTAATAAAAAATCTTTCTTTGGATCTAATTCTTTTATTAAAATTGATTTTTTCAGTGGAAACTGCAAAGCCTTCCAAATTATATTTTCAATAAAATTTCTAAAAATAATTTATATATAAACAAAACATTACGGTCTTCAGTCAAAATGTTATACGTTTCGTTCGTCTGTTATATATTCAGTTTTGCGTTGGACGATCAATCTACTCTTTGACAATTAAACTAGATTATTCTTTTTGGTGGAACATTTCAGATTACCCGAATTGTCAGCAGCAGTCTCGTCGGGATTGACTTCACTTTTATAAGTACCGCTGAGGAATGTCCGAGTAATGTCCGAAGAGACCACTAAAACTGGAATTCCTTTCATGCACATTTCTGCACTTTTACAAATCGTATAAAAATTACATTCAACAGTTGTACTTTTATGTACGCGACATATTCCATTAAATCGTAAATTTCAAAAGAAAAGCATAAACTTGAACCTATAATCCCGTTTATTGATGCCTTGCGAATAATATTTATTCTACAATAAACATATTACTATTATTTATTATATAATTAATCATTTGAGAAATAATAATAATTATTGTTAAAATTTGTTGCAGGTAATTATTACCTCTTTGCTTATATAGAATCAATAATAAACTCGAGAATAAGCTGGTATTGAATCTTACAAATTTATTCTCAACTACATACCAGACTAATTTGAAATCAATTGATTATTAAATCCGCGATCCTGCGCATATATTTTCATTGGATAACACACCGAATTCGCAATGAATAACGTTAATCTAATTTCGACACGATTGTCACCGTGTCATTTATTTAATTTCGCTTGTAATCGAACGTAATGCAGTCGCAAATACTAAAGCTCAGTTCAACACAATCCTGTTTGCTCGGCAACAATTTCGTTTTGTTTTGTAGTACCCGACGACAATGTATCAGGTCAAGACGTCTTTATACAATGTGTATCGAAGCTTTGCAACACGCGTAGACAACGGGATACCCGGAATAATGAAGAAGCGAAGCGCTAGCTTATTCTTTTTGTACAGCCTTTCAGGCGAGTGGCGTCTTTAAAATAAAAGAACGTCTGCCGGTCTTTCTTGCAGCCGAAGTAAGCGGAATAGGATTTTACAGGCATTGTTTTTGCATAAAACCGCACCGTCCCGACGATGGCTGGGAATTGCTACTTACATTTACGTTTCATTCGTACGGACTTATATTTTGTTTATTTTCGCTGCTCTTTTGTTTAATGCCATTTTTTTATATCTCAACTTAGTACACTTAATGCTACTTAAACATTTATACTATTCTTCAAATAAATTCAAGGATAAGCATGCGAGATATTGCGAGGATTCAACGAAATTGGAAAATGACAAAAAATTCGTCATAAATGTTTAATAAGGTCTTAAATAAAGTTCTCGATGAAAACATGGCAGTGCAAAGAATGCCGTAATTAAATATTGAAATGAGATTCGATATTTTTTTATCAAAGTAAATATGAATATAAATTTGATGCGTCAAATTACACGTTGGAAGGAATCGAAGTTTATTTAGACAAAGTAAATTTACTTTTGATTACTAAATTAATTTTCTGGACGTGGAACATTGACAGTTCGACATAACGGCTTTGAAATATGTGTTATATACGAGTAGATGTTTGTAAATATTTGGATTTATAAATCCTAGATGTGACGTATACAACATGTGCAAATGTTGTTCAACGAGATCAAAGGATCGACTTCATAGAGTGACGTATTTGCAGTAAAAGCGACCGGATCATATACATTGTATCAATGTGAACACAATACGTGTTCCAGCAATCTTATGAGATTCGTATGTTAGAGTCGTGCCACAGGTTATAAAGCGATGTATTATTGCAAATGTTTTAAAGGGACACTCAATATTTAAACGCGGCCTGATGTTTACTTTGATGTAATCGAATTATCGAGTAGAAATATTTAAAGTAAATTTAACATTCACTTAGATGGGCTTTATTCATAATGTAAGTCACTGTTTTTTTTTGGTGGCCTCATTTGCAAATTAATAAAGAACGACTGGATTTTTTGTCGAAGATAAGTTATACTTAAAATAATAATGATAGTTATAATAAGTATATAAATTACAAGAGTTTTATACTGATAATTATTGCGTATCTGTAATTCGTATCTGTATACATGTAATTATTGCGTATTCGAATTAATGCAGATGAAATGGGTAGAAAATTAATTGCGAATAATTTGAAAAATGATACTGTATAATTATAACACGTAGTAGAACGAGAAAGGTTTTCATTTTACTTTTATATCATTAATTATATTTATTGTACAAAAAACTTTCCTCTTAACGATATCATCGTCAATTTAGTTTTTATTAAAAATATATGTAAACGTACGATCAAGTTCGTAACGTTATAAACTGTTGCATTGCTAATTAATTAATAATTTATTTCTATTTGATAATTTATATCGTTCAATTTTCCATCTCGAAAGGATAACAGGAAAATTAATTTGGATGATTGACTGTGGCGATCAATAAGTAGCAACGGATAAAGTACTATGTAAATGCAATGTCGAGCAGTGTAAAATTTTACCTAACTTTGCGCTCACTTTTGCATCTGCTTTGCCGTAAGAAACGTGTACCTACTACGTATAACTTATTCACATTGACAAAGTTTCAAACTTTCATATTGTACTCGTTTAGCTAGCAAGCTTGCAGAATTCTTTACATGCGTACCATGCGGACTCTTATACGGACATAAATAATCATCATCTCAAAAGTGAAAATAAAAAAAGTCCTTTGAATTCGTCGCGATTAAATAACTCTCATTAACTTCCCTGTAATTAGCGCACAGCTCAAATTAAAACTTATCTGCTTAAAAATCGATAGAGAATGTTGTCACAAGACGATTCTTCTTTTCAAGTAACATTGTTTGCAAACCAAAGCTTCACATTCAGCAAGAGCCCATAAAATTGATACTAATCAATTTACCAATCGTTTCAATTGAAAATTCACTTAAGGCATAATAAAATCAATCGTCGTAGTTAAAACTGCCGCTTATATGAATTTTTCATTTTGAATTAAAAAGAACAAATTGACCTAATATTTTATTGTATCTATCAAGTCAATATTTTTTATTGACTTGATAGATTGTTTTATTACTGCAAATAACGCTTATTAATGGTAGAGGAAAAAGTGAACAAAGCAATAAACCGATTTTTCTACTATAGACAAACTGTAACAAGATTGAATCATGAAAAAAATATAGTATTCTGACCCAAAACTTATTTTATTTAAATAAGTAGTAGGGGAGGGTGTGGTCCTCAAAGACTATCTTTCAGCGAGTAAGAAAATATTATTTCAATGTTTCATCCAATTTTTGTAATATATAAGATACGTGACCGTGCATAATGTATTTTTTGTAGTGTGCCATAAAGATGTCGTAAACTTTGGTCTATTTATTTAAATATTAGTGTTGCATTGTGACGGTTACAGTTGTTCTATAACCTTAGAATAAAAAATATGTTTGTAAACTACGATTGAGAAAAATGTGACAGAAAATATTATTGTCTTTTTTTTCGGAGGAAAAATGAAGAAAAAAATTTGCATCATTTGCTCCTAATATTCCGAATTTATTCCAATCTTTGAAATTATAACCAAGTCCTTTATCTGCAATATAAAATGCCTAAGAACCATGGCGAATCACAGTCTGATTTTGTCACATGTTGAGCGAAAAAAGAACTATAAATGAATTTTAGTTTTTATCAGTTCAATAACAACAAAGCAACAGAATCTTTTATTGAGCGTTATTTTATTTAATATTTCCAAAAACATTTCATTATGATGAAAAAAAAGACCACTTTGTAGAAAGGGGGAGATTGCTATAATTACCTCATCGCCTTGCTAACAAAGAAACAGCTTAAAGAGAACGAAAAAAGGAGACAAATGTAAAAAAAAACAGCAAGTAGTAGTAAAAAGCAAAGACAAACAAGTGGAAGAAAGGAAGAGCAGAATTATTGGAGGCAGACACAGAAGAACATGAGTGTCTTTACTGCCAAAGCTTGTATGAAGGATGGATCACTTGCCGGGGTTGTGGAAAATGGGCTCACTGCGATTGTGCCGGTGCAGATGACGGGGACCATAAGTACGTTTATATTCGTCCATTTTTTGAAGATTATCTATTGTCCGTTAGGATACCCCATCTCATCTCTAGAGTGGGTCATGTAGGTTCAAAAGAGATATTTTTTTACTTTAATTATTATTATGAGAAGCGTTTTATTTTTTCCTTGTTTCTTATGATTATGAGAGAATAAAGACCTTTAATTATTTTTCATTTTTAGTAGACAGGATTGATATGAAAATTATTTTCCTGATAAATTTACGAAAGTTCAATTGATAAGTAACAGATTTCAAAAATTTAACTACAAAATCAAAATACCTCAATGGGATTTGGTTTACAAATAGTTTAAAAATTCTATGTCGAATATCTATTAACACTTTTATACCATCACTATTTACGAAATTTTTACTATTATAAATTGGAAAATAAATTTAGATCTTTAAATAGAATTTAGGTCTAAAAAATGGAAATGTATTTTAAGACGATTTGAGGAAAATTTGTTTAAATAATACTCTTGCGCCAACAACTAAATATCCGTTTTAAAACTTCCGGCTGTTATACCAAACCGTATTTTGCAAAAGCTTCATTCTATAAATCTTGAACGTGCTAAGCCGGAGTGTCCCAGGGGGAAATACATCCTGCGATTTCCTTACGTTGCTCCGCGTCGAAGCTTTTGTCGATTCATATCACAGGTCGCGTAATATGGAATCTCCCATTACTCCGATTCGTAAAGAGGATTTTTGCGTCGCGCGAAGCTTAACCTTGAACGTCGCAATGTTTCAGCGCGGCGCCGAGTCTTTTTACCGCGAGTTGTATATGACTTGGCGTGTAACGTCAACACTTTCAGCAGTCAATATTTCAGGATTACCGCGGTAAACGCCGGACACTTTGCGATTCCGTTTTTCCTATTTACAATGATTTTGCGAAATCGGGCTGCATTCAATTTTGACGCGAGAAGCGCATTGGTACGTCGAAAAAGCGCTGGGTCGACTGATAAATTCGTTGACAAGCGGAGTTTATGCGAGCATACTCGGCGATGACTTCGACAAAATTCAGCGAGCCAAATATCGAGCTGTTGATCCACCATTATTTCCGCCACCTGTGCCCCTTCCCCTATGACCTCACCGTTAAATTGCTCACCTCGCCCCTCCCGGCACATTCCAACGCAATTGTACTTGCATTTTTACACGAACACTATTTCATACTTCCATATGTCGGCGAATCGCGGAACAATACGGGAAATTGAGGATGAGGAATTTTGTCCATTCGTATGTTTTCGTGGGAATTAAAATAATGCGCAGAATTTTGTTTAATCGGAAACGCGAATTTTGACTCGCAATGTTATTTCTAAGGTGACGATATCTTAAATGGGAGATGCGATTAATGAAAAGGTAGTAATTAATATTCAGTTAATTAAGAAAATTAACTGAATATGGTGAGAAAAGTATGGCAGAAAATATTACTGTTTTTAACTTTATTTTACATACATGTCAATCGTTGAATAAATATTACTGCCTTTAAAAGCAAAGAAATCTTTAAATAAATGTTATATGTTTATACTTAAAACAGAAATTTTTATGGTATATAATATTAATTTATAATATTATCGGTCATATTTTTCTTAGTGTATATTTAATAATATTACTGTTCTGCATTCTACGTGTACCGTAGTAGACAAATAACAGCAAATAATTTTTAATTCAATTTCATTTGATATTAATACAGAAAGCGGTATTGAACAAACGAATCAGTGCAATTAAGGTAGTATTTGCTGCACTCGTTCAAATATAAATCTGACAATGAATTTATTAGTAATTAATTAGCAATTATAGGATCAAAGAAGATACAATAGAAATTGTTAATTATTTAACTGGCCGACTAATTACGGTTGCTGTTATTTTAATAAATATTTATTTTAAAACTATGTGTGGTCTAATTTAAAAAGAATTCGTTAACTGATGAAATATAAATAAATGTCTATTCTTTGTTAGTCTTGCTTCAAGAGGAGTAACATAATTATTTACAAACTTTGAATCGAAAAAAAAATTCTTAAAATGTGAACGGAGGGCTTGGGTTACAAATGACTCGTTTTTGAAATATTATCTGAAATAAAGCTTATCGATGAAAAACACGTTGATAGTCACATATCATTGGTTCATACTTTATGAATGTTTGTGGTCAGATTACAGATAGAAATGTCATCAGATTTAAGTAATATTATTTTACTATGACAAATTGAATTTGAAAATTCAGTTGTGACGAAGCAAAATTCTTTTTTGATAAAATTGTTTTATATAATTCCCATTAGATTAACGATCGTTTGTTTTTTTATAGTAGTCCCAGGGGGGAGTATTATCCCTCGCGGATCTCTCCTTTCAAGCATTATGAAATGTTCCCAAACATGATGAACTAATTTCATAATAACACAAATTATAAACAAGTAATATTATTATTTTTAAGCGGATTTATATCAAACTTTTATACGGCATTTCATTTTATGAATTGCATTAAAACTCATTTGCAAGAAAATATAAAATAAAAATGGAATAAATCATTCAAATTATAATCAGAAAATTTCAGCAGAACATATGTTAATATAGTAATATAATAATTTGCAATAAAACTAGAAACTTTTATTATTTCCTATTTTGCGCAGTTTTTAAAACTGTATATTAAAGAGCTTTTTTATCTCTGCTTGCGAAGTTTACGAATGTAAGGCATCCCTTGAAAACCTGTTAATACGCTGAACCAACAATTTTTCGCCGTTCCTAAGATATTCAGCCTACAATAATGCAAAGTCATGCTAGGATGTGGCGCCTTCATATATGCTGAATTCATTATCCATTATGTGCAAATGTAGTGTACGTAAAGCAGAATAAATTTTTTATAGGTAGTGATAAAAAAAAAAGATAAATAATTTTATTGATTCATATAAATATATATTAATTTATTTTTGATCATATTCTTTGTTATCAAAACATTATTGAACTGCCTTCCTTGAAACCTATAGAAGAATCTTTAGATTTCATTTTTATATAACAATAAATAAAACTACGATAACGCCTGAAGTTTATTTGCAAACTAAATTTTTTTAATATCACAAATAATGAAACTTCTTGACGTTTATACCTTCTTAAAATATCTTTCACTTAAATCATCATTTGCGAGGTATAAAATGATACTTCAACTTTAAAGTAATATCAAATTGATTATTTACGATTTTAATGTGACAAACTAGCTCCATACAATTAATATGAAATTGTAGTATACATTTAATATTAGTAATAATTAATAATACGAATTTATGATGACAGTTTTCAAGTCTAGAGTCTGAGTAGTAAAGTCACTTTAGTATGTAATTTGAGAAACCAAGGTAATTAGTGGCAAGCATTACCGCTAATGACAACTGCATTATTAATAACATATATGAAGTAATAACATTGATTGTTTGAAATATTCTCGCTACTTTCTTAATAGTTACGAAGAAATTATAAAAGTATTATGCACAAATCATGATAAATAATATAATTGCAATTTAATTACGTATTTAAAGAATTTCAGTAGATTTAAATTAACTTACACTGAGAAAAGAATTGGAATAAAAATTATTATACTGCACCGAGAAAAATAAATAGCATATTTAGCAATAAATCCTGGAATACTGAACCTATACGTTCTTTGTATGTGTATCACTTATAATTTTTGGGAATTTTTTCTATACACATTGTATAGTATTCTA
>JABFPN010005437.1:0-13198 GCA_022817305.1 Leptoteleia sp. ZL-2020
GAAGGGGGGGGGGGAGATAAACGCGCGCGGATATCTGGGCGCATGATGCGCTCAAAGGAGACGAATAGAGTTGCGGAGTAGTCGAGGGTTAGTAGGACTACGGCTATGAATAATGAGATCGTTCAATAGAGACAAGCATTGGATTTAAACTGAAGTGGGGAGGAGGAGTGGGGGGGGGAGGGGGGAGGTTGGGACGGAAGCGGGTCGCCGCGATAGTCGTCGAGCTCAGGCCGTAATATACGTTTCGGATTACTGCAACGTGTTCGCGAGTAAATAGAGCCGGATCTCGCATTTGAAGAAAGAAAGCCATATTTTTGGGATTGCACGCCTTGCACCTTGGAATAGAAATATCGAAAAAATAAATCATCGCGGACTTTAAGAGTGGCTATTGTAAATAATGCCTCGCCAACGGATGCTTTACTTCTAAACGTTTAATCCCCCCCTCCCCCCACCCAAAAATTACTCTCGTTAACATTTAAAAGGTTTTTTTTGACAAATTTCGTTTGTCTTTCTTTTTTTTTTTTGTTGAAAACATCAAGGAAAATTTTGTAAGGACACTATAGAAAATTATTAGTTACCCCATTTAGTTATTTAACTCTAGTTACTTTTGAAGTCTAAAAGGCATATTTTATGGTGCTAAAAAAATTGTCACAAATTCCTTATTTCACTTTTTCATCGACGATAAATCATGACAATAAAAACCTTGTTATTTATAATGTTACTGCCATTATATTATAGATATGAGGTACAAAGTAAAGTATGTATATATGATATATACGAGAGATTCAATTACGATACCAACTGTTGTAGTGTTTTTAATACTATCGCGAAAGTCATTATTGTCTACACGTGTCAAATGACCAACTCGTTGACCCGCAACGATAACCATCGATGGAGACATCGCCGTTCAACACCCACGGGCGCATTTTGACAGCTAACTTGCTTCTCGACATGTATTTATTTGCCGACGCATTTACGGCGCCTACTTGTGTGCAGTTTCCAACGGGAGTATTCGGAATTGTGACAAGGGAGACGGAGATACCCATTGCCTCTCGCTCGGTCCCTTTTCGCTATTCTGAAAACAACTTAAATTTGGAAATAAAATTAAAATTCAATTTCATTTCGAACGTCATTATTTAATTTTTATTTTACTTTAATTTTTAAATTCTAAGAAAAAACAAACATTGTTTTTGTTTTGTTAATTTGACTTTTCGAGTGTCGACAAGCAAGTTATGTTTATGTTTTTAATTAAAAAAAAAGTTGTACTGATTAGTACCATTAATAAATTTCAAATTTTAAATTTTAATTCAACACAAACAATATCCCTTCGATAATTTGAATGGGATATTTTTATTTCCCTTTTTTTGACCAATCGGATTGCCCGAAAACTGATTATCTAATACTCGTGTCAAAATTGCGAGTTACGTCCAGTACTTGGCATTCAACCACGGTACAAGGCACGTGCAGTTATTTGAATATTAAGAGTAATAAGTGAAACTTTGCCACGTGTTGGTCAAAATGAGTTTCAACGAGGCAGTTTCCAAAAAAGATTTCAGTGAAAGCCCTGTGGTTGAAGCATTCAAAACCGTTGCCGAAAGTTGGTTCTTAAGGTTTTGATTTCCTGAAGAAGTTTTAATGCATACAAAATGTACTTTTTTAATGAGCAAAAAACTGGACGAAATTAGTCAGAGAAAATAATCAGTATATATGTATAAGACAAACAAAGAAATGAAGGGCTAAAAAGAGACACTTTATATAGTGCGTTTGGTATTCTCTGGGCTAAATCTTCCTTCAAGCAGTTCATCCTAAATAATGCGGACTGTAATTACTTTATCAAATAATTGTTATTACCAATGAAAGAAGAAATACAGTTCTAGACATTATTTTCCTTCGTTATAAATTAAGTAATAATCTCATGAAAGTATGATTATATACATTACATTTTTACATGCTGCAAAAATAATTTACGTCTATGTAAATCCTCCTTATGTAATTAGTTTTCAATCTTGCATTGCGAAATATTTAGTATCTCCTTGTAAATGAATACAAACACAAAAGATAATCTGTAAACAAGAGATTATTCGTAATAACCTTTCGCGAAAAATTTCCAGTAACAACCAGTTCGCTTCGGCAGCCTTCTGTCCATATAGATTAAACGATTTTTTTTTCGAAGGAAAAAATGAAAGGTGAAACATTTCACTTTACAAACGGAATTAAATATCTAATAGTACTTCAAACATCTAGTGTATCTACTCTAGTAAAATAACAGACAGAAGGAAGTTGAAACAAAAGTCACAGTGCTATCAAATAACTATACTGACATGATAGAAATTCATAAATTCTAAGAAAGTGAAACAGGAAATATTCTAAATTATTCATTTTTATATAAATACAAATGGATACATTCGAGGAATAAATAAATTTGCAAGTAACGGTGAAATTATAAGTTTAAAAAGAAAATTAAATCCAAAAAGCTTTTACTTTTTGGAAATTAAATGTTTCTATGATTGTCCTGAAGAAAGGACAATTTCCAGCTGGAGCAATCGCAATCGCCACAATTATCAATAACTTTTTTTTCCCCCAGCTCACCCTGCCTATGACTATCGCGAAATATCTCCACTCTTGGAACAGCGTCAGAACACCGGCAACCTATTCAAATGGGATTCGATACAAATTTCCGCCGCCACGATTGATTGAAATAAATACAGAGCCGTGACGCGCGTCTAAAATAAATTACTTATTCTCTCAGGGCGGCGGGGGGGAGGGGGGTTTAGCGCCGTCTTTCCGCGGCGCTCGGGGATAATAAGGATCCGCCGGCAAAATTCGGACGGATATTGCACGGGATGGTGGTGGAAGAAAGGACGATCGGGTTGCTCCGCGATTCGACTGCCAACGCAATTTCTTTTATCGCCACTTGGAAACTCGAAGCGTTTCGCCCCGCCCCTGAACGCCGCAACCTATCGATCCCGCGCGTTATCACAGTTGCCGCTCCTCTTTTTCTCTCTTTTTTTTTTTTTTATCCCGAGCGATCCGCGCTTGATCCATCAATAGTCGGCAACGTTTAATGATCAGCAGACAGCGCCAGTCACGCACCGATGAGAACTTGTTCCATCTGTTGCCGAAGAGCGTTGGCTCTATTATTTTTCGATCGCGAAATTATTAGGAGCGAAGCCCGCCGGGTGCCTCGAGCTGCTTAACATTTCGCTGCCGGAGATTGATTAACTTTGTAATCGCGCCGGTGCAGTTATTAAATGCGCCTCGCAATTATCCGACAGAATGTGATTATGCATGAGCGATCATTGGCCCCGGTATTATTTAAAAGGGAACAGCGTTTTAATCTCGATCTTGTTACGACTGGCATACCTTTTTTTTATATTAGTTAAGACTGAATGTTACCTCTTATAATATTCCAGGTTTTTATTGCTGTGACAGTTGCAGGGGAATGATTTGTAAAAGAGAATTTGGATGAAGTGGTCTGATTTAGATTGAAATTTGGTGACATTATAAAAACAATATTATTAAGATCAGGACGAAGATCAAGAAGACAACGAGACAACTAAAGTTTGTTCTTTGTTGCTTTTTTCATAACTATCTCAGAAAATATAATCAATAACCCATGGAACTGAAGAACGAAACGTTTTTAAAGTTGAAGCCATAAAAAATGTTTGTAAACATCTGTAAGGTCAAATTAACGAAACAAAAACAATAATATTGTTTATTTACATCCAAAGGACAGAAGAATGAATGTAAATACCAAACAAAAACAAAGTTTGTTTACCATTTTGTATTTGGAAGACGTTTTTCACTGCCATGAATAACCCATTGATATAATATTAAAAGCCGAAATTAAAATGAAGTTCAGTTATTTAGCCACAAATTAAATTAGATCGTAAATTACTAGAAGGTCATTTCGATCAAAAAGGTTCCCCATATCATGATTTAGAACCTAATATCCAGTTTGACACGTCTATTCCAGTACGATGTTCAATTCAACAAATCTTCGCCAGACATATCTAAACTCTCGCTCTCGCTCTTTCGTTATTAGTGTTAGAATTAATTTTAAACTTCTCCCAATCATACTTGCACGGTTTCAAAATAACTTTTCGTCTTATATTTTTAATACACACGGTTTGTTTCAGTTCATTTTTTATTAATGTTTGCTCACATAGCCTCAAATATTAATCCTAAATTCCGGTTTAAGTTAGCACGATAAATTTATAAGATAATCAATTGAAGGTGTGTCATATCAAGAAAAAGGTCCGTTACAAAGAGCAAAGTAAATTGAGTTGCAAGATGAGATTTAATATTTTAAACTTTCGCGCGTGTAATATTGACATATTTGCGAATATAATAATAGTTTTAACCCAATTTCGAAATTCGACAATTTAGATTCAGCTGGAACGAGAATGACTGAAATGAAATTAAGCTTGTAACTAATTATCATTAAATTTTTGTCTGGTTTCAGAGTTTTTTTCAGATTTTAAATTCCTTTGAAGTTACATTCGAGCACGCACTGCTTTGCTTTGTAATTAAATTTTCAATGTTAAGTGTCTGCCGGAAAAAGTGGAACGTGTGTGTGTGTATACATATAACTGCATAAGGTTTAAATTAATTTGATGTCTGCTGGGGCTAGAAAGTTACTTTCATCTTCTGGGATATAATAACCAAAATATTACTTGACTTATAATCTAGAATTTAAAACTTAGACAAATTAAAGGCACTGACGCACGACTAGAAGTTTCCCTTTTTGTTTAAATAACATTTACAGAAGGTCTGTAGAAATTGTGGAATTTCGCAAAGTTTATATTTATATACTGAAAATGTTTTATACTTCGGTCCCATGAAAAGTCGGAATCTTAATAAATAATGGCAGTAAAGTGGGGCGTATGCCAAACGAAGTCCAGTGAAAAAGCGCGAAACACGAAACGGCAATCGAATTATTATACAAATGGCACATGAATAATGGACGCGACAAGAAGCGATTAAAAGACAAAGACGAAGTGGTATGCTAATGCAAGTGTGAAGTCCAGCGCGAAACGGCTTAATTATATCAGGCTTTATCCGGACAAATTAGCGGACGTTCCCTGCCAGGGAAGCGTGTTCTATGGTGCCCGTTAGTTTGTCATTTACGTCTGATTTCAAATCGTTGAATGACTTATGTTCGCAGGCCCCACGTCCTATCAATTTTGCCAAATATACAATGCCCGGCCATTTTCGTTGCTCGGAAAATTAAAGATCTCCCTACGTAGGCATTTTCACGACATTTCCAGGACGTTACGTGACGACGGCGATTAATCAGTTATCTTTTTTTTTTTTACAGATACCACTTAAAACTTCGTTGACTGTCACGCAATTTCTAAATTTGATGTTTATATCTTTTCTGTCTTTATTTATAACTTTTATATTTGAAAAATTCAAAAACTTTTTAGAGCTATTAAGAAGTTCAAATTTTAAAAAAATTTCCCAACGTATCAAGTATTTAAGGGAACTGAAGTGTAAAACATTTTTAAAACAACAAAATTTAAACAAGCTTCATTTTCTTTCAAGATGAAACATAAACATTGGCATTGTTTTCCATTTATCGATTTGACCCTTTGTATGTTATTAAACAATGTTTGTTTATGTTTCTGATCTGCCTCTTCATCTCTAAGTCGTCAAATTCTTACCGAGTGGGAAAAAAAACAGTTAACATAAAACTCTACATCACGACATTTCACCGGGGAATAATTATACAAAATGTTTTGCAAACGTTAAACGGATAAGTAACGTTAATCCGCGGAGAAGGCGTTAAGATCTCGCTTATTAATAATTCGCAAATCGGCGAAAATATTTGCCCCGCTGTCACAAAGTCGTGCAATTACAGGGTCGCGTGCGCGCATTATTGTAATCGCCGGGAATTTTCGCAATTTCATGCATATTTACGCGGCCGCGCATAATTATTTGTGCGCCTCGCCATTAATCATTTTCACGCAGCCGGCTGCTCTTTAATTATATAATTTTTGCAATTAAAATATCTTGCCCGCCGCTCGTCGTGTGCGTGCGTGTACGCGCGCACTTGCCGTCATTCGCGTTCGTAATTATTTCGCGACAAATGCGACAGGGTCGGCAAGAAGCCGCGATCAAGTCGAGGGGGGGGGGGGTGTATTCATTAAATTCCCAAACGAGCATCGCGTATTTTCCTTACGGAATTGAAGAAAGAAATGCTCTTAATATCGAGCGCATGGAAAAACAATATTTATTAATATTTGGAATGTCAAATTAATGGAAAATATATAATAACAATGTTTATTTACATCCAAAGGACGTGAAAATGGATGTAAATACAAAAAAAACTAATAATATTGTTGTTTACATCCAAAGGACAGAAGAATGGATGTAAATACCAAATAAAATCAAAGTTTGTTTACATTTTGTATTTTGAAAACCAGTCGTTTTTCAACGCTATACTTTCCTTCCCATTTTTCGCGACCACTTTTTCATCCCTCCTTCTCCCACCCTTCGTTTCTTCCCCCCACCAATTCCTTCCGATTATTATTTACTCAAAGGCGGACCGTCGTTGACTGATAAACGCGCTTGTTAAAAGAGAACTTTGAACGCGAAATAATTATTCGAATCAAAGGGGTCGGTGCACTGCTTTGGGATGGTCGCGGAATTGCCATTAAAGCGACGGCACCACACGGAAGGGGGACGTTTTTTTTTTTTTCAACTAAAAAAGTAACGGCGGCGATATTAACGTATGATTTGCCGCGGCGTGATTTATGCCCGTTTGAATGCGACGCGCGCGTACGCGTCGGAGTATTATTATGTATAATTAGCAGTCGGTTGTTCCTTCTCCGCGAGAATTTTAGTTCATCAGTGCTAATGTCCGGGAAACCGGAGAGTAATTAAACTAGTAACAAGATCCGCGTTGCGTTCGTTTTTCATCCATTCATCCGACGCTTTCGGAATGTCTACCATTCGCGTCGCGTTATAGTTTTATAAGGGATTGTGCAATTATTCAGATTTCCTTGTTATAGAAACAATTACACTTTCCGGATTATTTTGCTAATTCGATGAGAGCGTGACACGACTTGCCGTTCGATACTCGACGGTGAAAAAAGTAGCACTTTCGGTATATGTAACATTTTTTTTTTATAAAAATAAAATATAAAGTGTTTTTAAAATACAAAATGTTAACAAACTTCATTTGCTTTTGTTTTTAAATGTATAAAGGACAACTTCAAAAAAAAAAAAAAAAAATTATAACAAACATTGTTTTGTTTCGTGTGTTGACAAACAATTTTTATTTACAGTTTTAATAGGAAAACTGTTTTTTCCATATATTATTTTTAATAATGAAAATTTTAAGTTCCAAATCCGATGACATTTCACAAAGTTAAATAAATTTTTTGGTAAAAGGATAAACTTATACGCGTAATTTGCAAAGTGCAAACATCGATAAAGGAATGTGTCAAAATATAATTTGATACGGTCCATCGAGAAATCAAAGCAACGTCACGTTTAAGAAAAAAAAAAAAAAAGAAAAAAAATCCGAATAAACGTTTTCTTAACGCACGACGACGCGCAATAACGACCGGCAATTTCTTATCAGGCTAACAAGTGAATTCCGGGCGCACAAAGTAACTTTATCTCAATCAAACTTGCGCCCCACTGGAAGGGGTAGCGGGGGGTGAGAACTTAAGGGTTAAACTTCGGAACCGAAATAACTCCAAGTCGAATGGAAAAAAGGCAAAATAAAGGTGGGGGTGAGCGAACGGCAAAGAAGTAAAAAAAAAAAAGTAAATAAAAGGCAAAAAAGGGAAAAGAAAAAAAAAACATTGTGGAGCATGGACAACTTGTTAGAAGTAGCTAAAATTCAGGCGGAGTGCAGTAGATAGAGAGCCCGGACGGAAAAGGAAATTGGCTTCTCGTCGACCGTACCCGGCTGAATATTCATCGGCACGTACACGTGTCCCGCGCGCATTAATATTTATCACGTCGAGCGCGCGGCCGACGGCGGCCAAGTGACTCCCCGGATTTTACTTTTTACCCCGGCGCGCTACGGTTTTCGCGTCATTTCTGGTGACTTCGCGCCAATTATAAAATCCCCGGCATTCCCGAGACCGCGCCGTCCAATTCCAAACTATGCCGCGACTCACGACGGTCGCCCCAATTGAATGACATTTTCTGCGGGCACACGATTTCCATCCGATGCAACGTAATCGGACCATTGATTAGTAATAGCTCGATGGATAAGAAAGCCAACTTTCAGTCAAATTCAATCGCGCGTTTCCCGCAAAATTTTACGCCCCAAAGGTCCGACATTTTCGCCCATTTCTTTGACCAAGTTGGAGGTTTGAAGTGATAATTTGACTTAGTTTAAAGGCTTTTAATTTAAGATATTAAGTATTAAAAACAATTAGCTTTTATATTTTTTTTCGAGCAAAGTTGATTTTCTCCCACTTTCTAAAACTTTATAGTCTTCAGAACAATTTTTGTTTTTAGATTTGAGAATTGAGAAAAAATATTAAACTTATAATTCTTAAAGTAATTCTTTCACTTTGATAATTAAACATTATCATTGGGGAAATAAATTTAATTTACCTGCAATTATTAAGTATTATAATTATGTGATTACTGTTATGATTTCCTTTCGACCGAAATGATCACATCGACTCACGAACTGTTCAATGAATTCTTCAGATTTAAGGAAAGTTCGTTAAAAAGAAATTGATTTCTTTTGAGGTGACAAGTAAAATGAACGGTCTCTCACATGAAATGTTTAACGTCAGAATCAAGCACTCGAATGTTCGTATACCGTGCGCTAAAAGTGGATGCACCTTCTACATCAAGTTGAGTTCTTAAAAATGCTTTTCAGCCTTTGTTCTCGAGACTGCAAAGTTTCGGAAAGTGGGAGAAAATCAACTTCGCTCGAAAAAAAAGTATAGGTATCATTAATAAAGTACACCGCCTTAAGAAACTTTTAATTGAGTTAAAATATGACTGCGTTACGATATCCAATTTACTGGTAATTGTGAATAAATATTTTTTTTCACAGTCTGCGATCATTAATTTTTTATCATTAAACTCCAAAACTAATTAATTATATTATTTCACTTTAATTACTAAAATTGTATCTGCTGTCGTAAATTAACTATTGAAAAGAAAAATGTCGACTGTTACCGGTATGAAATGTGTATAACATTTCTTTTTATGCATTATTCGTATCGATAATAAATGAGTATCAAAACCTACCTCCTTCAGATAACAATATTATTATTCTTCCAATTCTGTTTGTTCTTGTATTTTTCTTGCTTCAACACCTCACGGAGGCGCTTACTTACCAGCCGTATTTGTATATCCGCTTACTGTTACATCGATTGAAATAATACTCTCCTTAGTCGCTGCAAACAGTTTACTCTGTTTGTTCATTCTAACATTTGCAATGCCAACGGTTATTTGCCCTTATATTCTGCACAAAAAAAAAACCTTCAATAAAACTCATGGCCGGACAAATAATATTTTTATATTCGTGACTGGAAGAATTTGTTTAATGGACAATATTGATTAATCGAGTGTTGTCTTTTACCATTCCGGCCAAGTTGCGCCGTCTAATTTACATTACTTATAATTTTAATCACCTTTCTATTCCCTTGTTATGACATTCTGAAAAAAAAAGATATTTTTAATCGACAAATAATAATTCTCCTCGACAAATTATAATTATTTAATAATTAGACAACTTTTACCGAACTTAATTGACAAATTACAAGCTCGAAGTCAAGTTAACGACTCCCAATTTGGACGATTTCCAAAATTGGCCCCGAACGTCGGATGCCATTTTGCGCCGCGTTAATTGCAAAAGCGACAACGGCCAATCATCGAAACGCGGGCCCCCTCTTCGCGGACAATTAAGAAACAATCGAGAGCTGCCGGAGAAGAATAAACGAGGGGGCGAGAATAAGCGCGCGCCGGAAATCAACTCGCTGATTGCTCCGTCAATAGTCACGTCGATAATCTCAGGCGTGATGTTATCGTTGCGAAGTCGCTTTACGCTGATCGCTCGACTTAAGCGAACGAGATTGGCGAGGCCGATTGGGCGCGGCCCAACATCATACAGTGAGAATAAAGATGGGGTAAAAGATATCCGTATTGTACCTAAAAAATGGGGACAAATGACTTTGAAAAATATTTCATAATCAAAATAAATATTTATCTTATAATCATTCTTAAAGTGTCTGTTAAAGGTGACAAGATGATATTATTGGCTCCCGTTTTTATTTATAGTATAATAATTTATAATTCAACTTTATCTTTTCAATGTACGTCATTGTGACCCTTTTTTTTCAGTGTACGTCACTCTTCTCACCCGGGTAATATGGCACGCTGGAACAAAACGTTCAAATCAAAAACAAAAACAACCTTTGTTTGTAAACACGCGAAAGGGCACATTCGTAAAACAATAACAATAACAATAACAATCCTTGTTATTGTTTTGTTTTGAAGTCGCCCTTTATGCTTTTAAAAGCAAAGTTTGTTCTCGTTTGAAATCGATTTAAATTTCAGTCCCGTCTAACTAACCCTTTTACTTGTTCTTAAACAAGTTTCAAATACTGGTTTTTAATCAGCATTACCATAATTTTAGGCCACCAAGTATCTCAATCAAACATGCATTAAAGTATAACACAAAATTTGAAGTAATTTCGTACTTGAGATTCAGCTACAGTAATTCTTCGTTTAACATAAAGTAAATTTTAATTTTTATGACTAGATAAAATTTTATTGCATTTTAAATGTATCATGTTATACTTTATATTACTTGGCCACATACTGCGGAGCGATGCAAGTAATATTTGTATGGAAGTTTTAGGACTCATAATAGTAATGTAATTTATCACCTCTAATACTAATGTTACGTCTTATATAATATAAAATACAACCTATATTTTAAACAATACTTACTTGCTCTGATGTCTTATTCAGGTGATGTTCCTCTAATCGATTTTAAGTAAAATTTTGCCTTTTAAACATGCACATAGCTGAAAAATATAAAACATAAATGCTAATATAATAATTAAATAAAAATATTTAATAACGTATTTAAAATAATTTTCTTTTCTTACGAATAAACTATTTTGTATTGAGCAGAAGTTCAAAAAAAAAGGAATTCATTTTCCCTTTTTTTTTTAGAGAGAGAAAGTTAAAGTTATTTATTGATTGCAATTTTTTATTTAATTTTTCTTCGGAATTGTCTTATCCATTTTATTTGGCATAACAGAGTCGAAGTAAACTCAAAAAGTTCCAAGTAAACTTACAGTTCGGTGCGCTATAGATTTTATTTCGCCATGAAAAATACTGCAGTGCTCATACAGAGCACTTTGCTTTAAAGAACTGACGCGAAATGTGACGGTGCATCGATTGTTTCAACACTTACGACGACGTTACAACGTAAAATACGAGTGCAAATAACCGCACCGCAGGTATCGGAGACGTCGCAGTAAAAAAGTCGAAGAAAAAAAAATAGCTGGCAAAGTAAAAAAAAGAAAATGCTTTCGTCCCATAATTAGCTTTTTTCGGTGCGACAATTTATAGCAGGAAAAAAATTTTAACTAATGGTGGGCGAGGGTATTAAATTTGCAGAAAATGCGCGCGAAAATTGAAAAATGCACGTGTATTTGTTAGCGAAAGATCTGACAAAGGTTCCGGTTCGGAGGATTGCAGCTCCGAAAAAAAAGCTTTAGCGCTGAATTACGTATGTTGTTCAGGGAACTTGAAAGTTTTTTCCTGCAATCGTTCTAATTCCGCAAGACGTAACATTGCAAAAATAGCGAACGGGTTGGCAATGAAGCGAGCTCACAGAGAAATTATCGCGTTTCATTTCTTCGGATCAGTTTGCGATTTGAGTTACTTTTTGGATTAAAACAGGCGCATAAAATGAACTTAACGGTGAATTGTTTCACGTGCACTTTTCAAACATAAATTTAATCAAATGTTACAATATTCGAATATGTAAAATGTAACATTTAACTGTTTTGATATGTACTATTAACTATTAATTTTGCAATGTACTCAAAGTTAATACCAAAGAAAAAACCTCTCATTTTATCAGGTATATGTATACCTTTAATGAATTCAATGAGTTGATATTAAATCTTATTATTTGTCCATAGTTTTACAATTTTTGTTTGGCTTTTTAATAAATGCCGCTCGTATTATCCACGGCAAACGCATCGCAAAATAATTAATAGAGCTTTCCATCGGGAAAGGTTTTTTGTATCGATTCGGGTGACTTATTTAGCGAGTAAGGGTCATCATACTCTCATAAGTTTCTCACCGACTGGCTGTGGCGTTTCATTTGATATATTCACAGTTACCCTTCTAGATCTGATTATCCTTCTATCTCTCTAACTGCCGTCTGCAAGTGTGATGCGCAGTAATATTAATGGTCCATGCGGCAGAAATAGCATTAACTAATATATATTAAATTTAGTTTAAAGCTGTTTACCGAGCGAAATTAGCGTATTAAAAATATAATTTCAATTCATCTGAATTTACTTCAGTGGTAACATTTAAAATTATTCTATTTAAGACATTCTATTGGATATAAAATTATATATAAAGTAGTAGATTAAATTTATATTATTATACTATAATTAAATTTATATTCTATAGTTGTTATAAAAAAATTAGGGGTATTTACACAGTTTAGTACCCCTCCTCCCAACTGGGAGGTGTCCCAGTTCCAATACGTGGATTCTTGGATTCTCCTTAGATTTCTAATCTGGACTTGGTATCCAGATTTGTCAGATTTTCAGATTTCCGTTGAGTTGAGGGCAGAATATATCAGCGGGGGTATTTATTGCGGGGATGATTGCACGACGAGGCAAGGCGACATTGTACGCGTCGAGCGTGAGTATTCATGAAACGAAAGATATAAAAGGAAATAAATAAAACGGAAGTCGCACGAGGGACACCCGCTTTTTATTTACGAGTGTCGCTTTTGCAATTTTCATGAGATGAGTGCCAGGGAATCGCCTTCAGAGAGGAATCTTATCGGGCGCATCGAAATTTATATTCACAGTAAAGAAGGTTGGGTATAAGTAACAAGAAGGCAGGCGCGTAGCGAAATAAAAAGTTGAAAAATGGAGTCATTTCCGTGTACAAATCTTGGTGCATTGGAGTGCGCCGCGTGAGTAGCCGCGTGGAAGGAAAGCCCCCC
>JABFPN010005438.1:0-13196 GCA_022817305.1 Leptoteleia sp. ZL-2020
GGGGGGGGTGGGGTGGGGG
Source organism: Leptoteleia sp. ZL-2020 (assembly GCA_022817305.1). NCBI lineage: Eukaryota > Metazoa > Arthropoda > Insecta > Hymenoptera > Scelionidae > Leptoteleia > Leptoteleia sp. ZL-2020. The sequence goes on from JABFPN010005438.1 coordinate 20, forward strand.
GGGGGGAGTCACGATTGCGAGCGTCTTCTTAATTCGCACCGGACCGACGGTCGTTTCAACTTTGAGACACTGGAAATTGTGCGACAGGGGACATTTCTCATCCGCGGTCAGTCGATCGCGGACGCTGGACCTCTGCCAAAATCTAAAAGTCAAATGGGATCATCTGCTGCGGCGCGCAACACTGTACACTTTCCCGTAAAACAAGTATAATTCATTAGGGGACGCGGTCGCTTTTTGTTTCGACCGTGGCATCTGCCATGTCGCTGCTTTCTTGAAATAATTTCAGTGCCACAGGGTGAGCCACGTATGGGAAACTTCTGGGATTTTGAATGAGAAGGTTGATTGAGACGTGTGTGGGAATTACCGTGGGAAATGTGGCAAAGTCAATGGCTGAGTGTGTAGAATTTTATTATACCTGGAAATGGATTGAGCCATAGGTGCCACAGTATTTCCCATAGGTCCATGTTTTTTATCCACACTGAGAAAAGAAAATAAAACATATATGGGATATATATTATGTATTTTTTCATAATTTATATATGGCCATGTATGAGTGATATATGATAATAATTGTATACATATTTATTCATATACAATAATAATTGTATTTATATATATTTTCTTAATTCATATCTAGCTATATATGGTTGATATATGGTAATATATATGGCAATATATATGGTAGTATATCTCAACCTTATATGGCCATATATGAATTAAGAAAAAATATATAATGAATTTATTGAAACCTATGACTAGAAGATTATACCAATTATTGTCATATATAGACCATATATATGAACATTTAATACATGTTTTTTCTTAATTTATATACGACCATATATGAACCCATGTTTTTTTTAATTCATATATGACTACATATACCAATGTATAGTTGATATATGATAATAATTAATTTCAATATAAGAGAATTATTGAAATCATATATGTCTCGAACATCATATCAATTACTACCATATACCGACTCTACATATCCATATATGGCCATATATTGATCGAGAAAACAACATATATATCTTTATATGAATTTTTTATTTCCTTATATGAAATTGTTAAAACAAATATAGACCCTATATGGACCATATATGTCTCATTTTTACTAGACATGGGTTGCGTTTGAGCGAATGTAAAAATGGGTTACATCGCAGATCGTGTAATTGCCCGGCGCTGTAATGGAATCGACGACGAAAAACGTAAAAAAGTGCGCGATGGATATAAAGGCGCGCCCTTTATCCGCGTGTTTTTTATGAAATTGCAAAAATTTCGACCCCGGACAGAGCGGGTCCGCATTGCGCCTCGGGCTATTAATTATTTAACCCGCGGTGATACGGCGCGCGAGCGCCCCGGCAATTCGTCGAATCCGCCGGGACAATGATGTTTTCAAGTTGAATCTCCTTGTTGAAAAGCACGCGTGACTACCGCGGAGAAATATAGAGCGTGCGATGTGACATAGGTGGGCGGATATTCATCATATCAGATACGCGCACCGGCTCAAATGTCTGACTAATGTTTCGCGTCACGATAGGATGATCTCTCGCGCTCCCCCTGGCAACTTTTTTCCAACGCTTTTGTAGCATAAGTTGTTACTTATTTTCATTTTTAATAAAAATTCGACATTTCCCATTAATTTAAATGACGAAATTGCTTGTTAGGTTAGAATAAATAGAATCGAAAGAATATTTTCGGCCTTCCTACCGGTACTTTCTTGGTCTTCGACGTCAACTTCACAGTTAATTACTTTCTGAACCACTCGTATTAACTTATTTATTCAGTTATTCATAATGTGAGTGTAGCATCCAATTCTGCGTCTTTATACCCTTTCGGTCTTCCACTACGTCTTGGTCTTCGGCGTCAAATTCACAGTTAATTACTTTTTAAACCACTCATATCAACTTATTTAATGAGTTATTCATAATGTGAGTGTAGCATCCAATTCTACGTCTTGATACCCTTTCGGTCTTCCTCTATGTCTTGGTCTTCGACGTCAAATTCATCGTTTTTTTAAGTAAATCAAAAACTGTTGCACTAATGATTATTTGCCTGAAGGACATTTTTTTTCAAAATAGTGGAAACTTAATTATAGACATAATAGTTATGTCTTTTACTTAAATATATACTTATTAATTATTATTCCTTTTTTCTTAATATACTTTTCTTAAGTACAACTCTAAAATGACCATAAATGAATCGTTAAATATAAGTAACTAAATAATAAAAAATTTGCAAAGTTAAATTCTCCCGTGCAAACAAATAATTTGTAAGGAATTTCTTGTCTTAACAATATCATTTTCTTACCAATAAATTTACCTCAAGATCGTGCATTATTAAGTCCGAAATAACATTTTAAATAGACATTGATTTGGAGCCCATTATACGCGGTGGTAAATACAGATAAATTTAATTACAAGCGAAAATGTCGAATCGAAGACACTGAAAGTTCCATTTCGAAAATTCCTCAGTCAGCTGCCGAATGGAACGATAAATTTTTTAACGCCGGTAAATGCGGCACGCAGCAGCGTGTCTTAATATTCCGAGTTGATTATTTTTGCAGGCCGTAGTTTATACATTGCTATTTACTTTGCGGGTGATTCATGCACGAGCACACACGCACGCGGGCACACACAATCGCAAAATGACACATGGCAATACTCCAACAAGTGGCGTGGTGCTTTTAGAGATAGAACAAGTGATACGCCAAAAGAAAGGAAAAGAAGGGAATAAGCGATGTGTAAAATCATGCGAACTTACTTGTTATCCAAACCGTCGAAAAATCAACCAAAACTGGGACCTTAAATTTAACATCAATTTGTTATGTCAAGTTTAATTATTCATTGAGTTGTACCCGCAATTAATTAGAGAATCTCGTGTCAGCTGATTGAATTTTTTTAACAATGTAGAAATTTATATATGCGACATATATGCTATATATGTTATATCCTATATATTAACCGTATATAGAATATTTATGTGGTGCAAATAATATATACATAATTTATATTTCATAGCATATAATTTGCATATATATTAATTTTTAAATGAGTATAATATATCCTATATAAAAATTTATATACATGATATGTATGTGCCATATATGTGACATATATGTTGCATATATGTTGGTTTTTACATGGGTATAAATTATCATATGTAAAAATTTATATATGCCATACATATGTGCCATATATGGTTGCCATTTATATACTCAGAACAAAAATATACTTACTTTAAGAAAACTGTACAAAAAAAATATTCCTATTAAAACTAATAGAAAATCAATTAAAAATAAGAATATTCAGTTAGTATACAATCAATTTAAGTTTTTATATTAAAAGGTAATTAATTTTATGATAAATCTTATCTCAGATAATACTAATGAGATTTCTGTTTATTATATGAATATGTCTATTTGTAAATATATACGCCTAGTATTTATTCTTATTATAAATAGAATTTCGTTTTGTCCATATAATGAATGGAAATCCTATTTAATATAAGAATATTCTATTATTCTTAAATAGACAGTTTTTAAAGGGGATATGTCACATATGTGTGACACATACGTTCACATATATGTCTCGGGTATGCTAACATATATGAAATATTTATAGGGTACAAATCATTTACCTGACATACATGTTACATAACGGGACATATATGGGACATATTCGCGACATACATGCGACATATATGTTCATTTTCACACGAGTACCATTCAAAAAATTTGCCTTATATTTAAATATGAAATTTTAATATTTAACTATAATAAATTTGAATACTTTTACTACGAAAATTTGTTTCGTTATAATTTGTATGTTCAAAAAATGTATTAAAATGGATCTATAAACAAAAAAGAACTTGAATAGAAAATTACGTTTGATATATTAACGTTTAATCGTTCCTGTCAATTATATGTAAATGCCTTTCGAGTATATTCACTCCAAGTTTAATATTCAAACTACGTTATTTACTCGCCATTAAGACCCAAAAGCGTGGAAATAAAATAATTAAACTATTTGAAAACCATTTATCAGTATTTTTATTTGAATTTGTTTTTCTGTAAATGGGAAAATGCTTGCGAGATAAGTTTAAAATTTCGCTTATTTCGCGTTATTTAATATGTAAAGATATCATTACCCCTTCTTTTTGCACCGTGAATGCATTAAAAATGCTGCTTGTTCAATTAATTGAACTTCGATTGAATCAAGTTAATGTGGTTTGAATAAAGCATCGTGTGTAGTGGATGGAAACATGCAAAAGAGCTGAATACAAATAACGCCGTGGTTTAATATACTCCGTTTTGCCGCAACTTTGTTATACATGCAAAATATAATAAAATTAATGATTTATAGTTTAAATTATCGTAATAAGAATTTTTTTTCAAAATAAGTTTTAACAGACCAGGTTCGTTATATTTGCGAAAAATTTTTTTTATTGATTCCCTTGGCGCGCCTTAAGTGATATTTTTATTATCAACAAAGTTTTATACACAAATAAAAAAAGAATTACTTGTACCTGCATATCGGAAACTCGTATATCTAACAAATATAAAGTTTGTATCGCGCGCAGTTCGGGACCTATTTTTGCAACATCTATTGCATATTTCGAATTTTCGATACGCGACAGCACAAGTACGTCATAGGGCTGGCTTTGCGATACTAAAATTTCATATTAAAATATCAGTGCAATTTTACGCTGGACCCGGAGACAATGTTTCCTGTAAAAAAATTCTGTAAAGTGGTCTAAAAGTTTGCTACGTGGGAATTTTCTGAATTTTTTAGATATAATTTTATGGAACATTGTAGTAAAATTTAAATTCATTCTGAATTACAGTTAGTTATGATTTCTCAAAAACTCTAAATAACGATCCAAGTGGAAAATTTCAAGACTTGTTTTTAGAAAAATTGTTCAAGTAACTTAAAGTAGTTATATTTTAATTCATTGATGAAGATAACTTCAAATAAAGTATCAGGCAAAAATTTATGTATGCGACATATACTTTTACTATATATGCTTGCCACATATGTCGAATATATGGCCCGTATATGTCCCAAATATGCGTCACATATGTTGCCATATATGCCCCACATATGCGTCACATTTTTCACCATATATGCCCCATATATGCGTCACATATTTCACCAAACATTCCCCACATGTGTCACATATTTCACCAAACACTCCCCACATATGCGTCACATATTTCACCATATATCCCCACATATTTCACCATATATCCCCACATATTTCACCATATATTCTCACATATTTCACCATACATTCCCCACATATGCGTCACATATTTCACCATATATCCCCACATATTTCGCCATATATGCGTCACATTTCACCATGCATGCCCCACATATGCGTCACATATTTCACCATATATCCTTCACATATGCGTCACATATTTCACCATACATTCCCCACATATGCGTCACATATTTCACCATATATATCTCATATATGCGACATCTATGTTAATCTTTATACGATATAACACATATATCACATTTATTTTAATATATCTGTGACACATATGTCATATATGTAAAGCTTCAAAAACGCTTTACACTTCAATTCCCTGCAATTACAATTACGATAATAATAATCACAATACATATCGCGTTAAAGTACAATAAATGTATACCGATTACTTTGAACGCGCAAAAAAGAGAGCAATAATTAATCGACGATAAGACGCGCGAGTGGGATCATATTATGATAGGCTTATTTTAGTTTGAGAGCGGGATGACATTATTTCCGTATGCAAATATCGGTCATGCGGGTACTTTAGACGTTAATTAAACACATTTCGAGTCGGAGTGGAGATTATTGCGCCGACTGGATGCTCCTAACGAGAGCCGGAGTCACTGAGTATTAGGTTTACACGGACATGCTTGTTTGCGGCTGGCAACGTGCGTGCGCCGCGTTTATCTTAGCAACTCGGTGCGCCATTACGCCGATATTTGCCAATCTACGGCGAGGGCTTGTATTTGCACGGCTCACGTCCGAATACTTTATGATACCATTCGTTACGCGCGGAAACGAGACTCCGATTCTCGTTAACAATGTTCCCAGCGACAAAGCACGGACGCGCGTCTAATTACGCTCGCCTTTCGGCGCGATCGGACGTTCGTCTTTTTCGCACAAGGGCGGGGTCATTTGTTTTCCCCTTCGTTTGAGATTTTTAAGCGGTATACAATGAGGGATATTTGTTGGTGGTCAGGTATTATGTTTTGTGGTAAATCGGGGATGTTGCTTCTTATCAAAAAATTGTTATAGGTGGTATATATGTCGGCATAATTGAAACTAATACTTTATAGTCATCAATTATCAATTATCAGTCGCTAGTAGCAAATTACTGATCATTAGTTATCTATTACCGACGAAAGTCAATAGTCTCAAATCAGTAGTCACCAGTTACCAGTCGCAAATTAATGGTCCAAATCAATAATCAATAGTCATTGGTCACTATTTATTTGTCACCAATCAATAGTCGCCAATCAGTAGTCAATAGTCACCAATCAGTAGTCCCTAGTCAACAGTCACCTGTCATTAGTCACCAATCAATAGTTACTAGTCATCAGTCATTAATTATTAGTCATTAGTCACCAATCAATAATTACTAGTCAACAGTCACAAGTCATTAGTCATCAATCACAAATCACCACTTACTATACACAATACACAATACACCACCAGTCATTAGTTGCTAGTCGATAGCTTCCAATCGCCAATTACCAGTCACAAGTTAATAGTCACAAATCAATAATTACGAGTCATTAATCAGTCAGCACTATCTGATCACCTAGTTACTAATCACGAATTAATAGTTAAAAATCAATAATCTATAGTCGTTAATCAGTCAATAGTCACTATTCACTGGTCACCAATCACCAATAGCCATTAGTCAATAGTCGCCAGTCATTAATCACCATTCACAACTCACCAGACATCAGTTGTTAGTTAATAGTTGTCAGTCACCAATTATCAGTTACAAGTTAATAATCACAAATCAATAATCACCAGTCACAAGTCAATAATCACAAATCAATAATCACTAGTCATTAATCAGTCACCATTCACTAGTCACCTGTCACAAGTTAGCAGTCTCAATTAAATAGTCTCAAGTCAATAGCCACCAATCATCAGTCGTCAGTCGTTAGTCATCTTTCAGTCATTAATCATCTTTTTTAACTTACCTAACTTATTAGGTAAGACGACCAACTTTTTTTCTATTTTTACTAGAATTTTGTCATTTAAATATCCCTGCAATCGAATAATTGTTTTTATTGTCACTTAGTATTCATTTTAGTTCATTTAGATTCGGATTTAAATGTTTAAAAAATTATATTCTGCAGCGGAATTATTTTTTTTCCTTTTTTATCACATATACGAGTATAAAATGTGACGTCGAATTTGTCGACCAATAAGAGCCGAAAATGTTTGAATATAATATTTGAAATTGAAAAACTGAAATGGTATTGAATTTTAAAATGTAAACAATCAAACATTGTAATGGAATTAAATAATATAAATAAAAACAGTGCTCGATGACATGTGAAGGGACGGGAAAATGGAGTAGAAAAAAGTAACAAATTTTATTTATATTCAGTGATTTTAAAACATTTTATTATTTACCTTCATACGTGATAATTGCTTTATAATAACTAATTCAAGTTGCTCGAATGCAAAGTGGCGCTGCTTGTCGATATTTAAAATTAGGAATAAACATTTACTCTTAATTTATAGCGATTCATTTGGGAGTGAATTTTAAATGTTTATTAAATACGGAATTCAGTCGTTAAAACCAATGAAAGTAAAATAAATATTTCTTGTACTATAGAAGATAATGTAGAATCAAAAATTGCAAATAATTTATAATTACTAAATAATTGAAATTTATTATATGAGAATATATCTTTTCAGTTAAAAGTTGTACTGTTTGGCATACTAAAAAATAATTTATCAGTATTTGCAATTCATATTAAGTCTTTTTATATTTAAAGATACATATTTCTTTGTATTGGAAACTCTTGAAACAACTCTTTAGTAAGCTACGTCTGCCATCTAGCGGTGTTCAATGGCATCTTCGTGTGTACGTTCTTAATTTTAATTTAATTTAATTAAATTTACGAATTAATATCTAGGGGAGAAAAGGTGTGATAAAAATTACTAAAATGTTGGTAAAGTGCAGGTATGTATTTGAAAAAATTGAAAAGTTACTACCTTAAGTTGGTAAAAAATGTCGTCATAATTTTTTTCAATTTTTTTTCAAATATTTGACCAGTTTACTAACAATTCTAGTAATATTTATTATAATTTTTCTCTCCATCTATTTTTCATGATTCCAATTTACAATGTTTGATGGTAATTTTGTCTTAATGCAATGTAAACAAATAATTATTTATATATAGTTGTGGGAAAAATTATATATAAAGCCCAGTACCATTTATCAATGTTTTATTTAAAAAAATATCAAAATTTAAAATATTTTCTATTAATTTTGGGATGATTTTAGAAAATTGAAAATTTTACTATTAATAATAGTAAAAATGACAATAATTAAGGAAACTTTTAGTATTTTTTTAATTAAAAGCTACTAACATACATTTGACATTTTACTATTATCCATGGCAAAAATTTAATTACTTTTCCAATACATCTTTAAATCCATATAAAAAATGGTAAATTGTGGTATCTCTTTTTTCTCGGAATAAATAAAAAAAACGTCGAAATTTCGTTACATTCACGATAGCTTACGATCTTTTCGTATGTCCCTCAATTGTCATTGAATTCTCAATTTATAAATAGCCAACCTACATAAAAACATATGATAAGTTAAAGGCTTCGCCTTTTAGCTACAACCAGCTGCGAGGAGTTGAATAATTTTCGAATCAAACGTCGAACGAACGAGGAAACCCATGAAATTGGCCACTTCCACGTTCGGATAATTTTTCCAATGTCTTCCAATATTATCCATAATTCTTGGATCATGTAAAAAAAATCATTGTTACATAGCCGCTGTGGGTCGATGATAAATTTCACTTGGTAGGAATAAAGAATAATTTTTCGTCAGAGTCGAAACTGCTTTTTTTTTGTGGTACGAGAGTTTTGTAACGTTCACTTTCAATGGATTATTGTCATGCAGTATAGTCAGACGAGACTTCTCACAAAGGCGCAGCACGAATGAGGGGTATTTCGAAGGTCAAGGTTTACCAGTGTCGTGCCAAGAAATTCACGCACAGTGACTCGTTCCCATCTTTGCGCATATTGTTCCATTCTCCTGCAAGGGTTAACGACCTTTGCCCATTATTTTAGCACGTATCTAAGAACATTATCTGCCTTAATGTCGGACGTTTTAAAAAAGTACAAAAATTTGAATAATAATTATATATTCGGAACTGAGAGAGATAATACGAAGAATATTCCCCTTTCCAGAGGTATTTATTAATGAAAGGGAAATAAATTACTGTATCACTATATTAGTGTATAGTAATATAGTAATAAATTACTATAGCAATATTGTAATACTCTAATATTATATTATATTGTAATTTTTGTATTATAAAGTATTGGTATAATAATATTATATATAGTATATATTATTATAGCAATTAATTACTATATTATTATATTACTATATAGTAATATAGTAATAAATTACTATAGCAACATTAAAATGCTATAATATTACAATATGTTGTAATTATTGTATTATAATATATTGCTATAATAGTATTATATATAGTATATATTATTATAGCAATAAATTACCATATCATTATATTACTGTATAGTAATATAGTAATAAATTACTATAGCAACATTACAATAATATAATATTATAATATATTGTAACTATTATACTATAATATATTGCTAATAATATTATATATAGTATAATATCACATATAGTATATATTATTATAATAATTATTACTATATTATTACTATATCACATGATAATTTTTTTTACAATCACAATTGCCATATTCAATGCTATTATTGAATAATTTAATTTTAATCATCAAATAATAGGACAAATTGCCATTATTTATAGCAGGTAAATTGATAAAAAGTTGCAAAACAATCGCTTTCGGGTTATTATATGCCATGGTCGGATTTTAAAAGGCGCCGTACTCAAATTTCAATTCCATCTATTGTCTTAATATAAAGGACAGTTTTGAACGAGGCAAAACCGTTGCCGGTTTATCCGAGTTGATTATAAATTCGAGAGATAATGGCGAGGTACTTTTAATTAAAAAAGCTCTCGACCCGTAATCAGAAATTTCGTTAATATGCTGACCGCCTGTTTATTTATTTCTTAGCGCCCCCGCCCCTTTTTTTTTTTTTAAAAAAATAGCTTTAATTTGTCTTGAATTGTATCGTGCACTTCTGTGATATTGTATTAAATACTCGGTATAAGAACGAGATAATGCGGTGACGTAACTTTTATTCGCGGAAGTATCAGCGATAATTTTATTCGAGGTAACTATTAATTACAATTAACTGTATTTTAAAGCCACAACAGTTTTGTTTCAATTCAAATATTATCATATTTTCATTCAATACGTAACATTTTCATTTCAAATTTGTTTACGTAACATCGTAATGATAGTAAAAATAAACTCAATTAACGATATATAATGAAAATTCTGTAGGAAATGTTATTCGAATACTTAACAGGTTTGCAGGTACAAAAAATATATGCTTTATTTATGGAATGAATCTGATATGTGTAGTAGAATCGCAAATATTGTGCCATATGTCACATATATGGCTCCATATTTGTTGGATATATAGTTCCATATATGACTACATGTGTGTCGACTATATGGATCCATGTATGGCCTCAAATATGTCGAATATATGTCGAATATATGGTTCTTACATGGCTCCATGTAAGTCGAATATATGATTCCATATATGGCTCCATATATTTCATATGTGTGTCGAATATATGGTTCCGTATATGGTTCCTATATGGCTCTATGTATGTCGAATATAAGGATTTATATATGGCTCCACATATGTCGAATTTTTGTCGAATATATGGTTCCATATATGGCTCCACATATGTCGAATTTTTGTCGAATATATGGTTCCATGTATAGCTCCATATATGTCCAATATATGGTTCCTATATGCTTCATGTTTATTGAATATATGGTTCCTGTATGGCTCCATGTATGTCGAGTATATAATTCCATATATGGCTCCATATATTTCGTATGTATTTCGAATATATGGTTCCATGTATGGTTCCTATATGGCTCCACATATGTCGAATATATGGTTCCATATATGTCCAATATATGGTTCCTATATGTCCATGTATATTGAATATATGGTTCCTGTATGGCTCCATATATGTCGAATATATGGTTCCTATATGACTCCATGTATATTGAATATATGGTTCCACGTATGGTTCCTATATGGCTCCATGTATATTGAATATATGGTTCCATATATGGCTTCATATATTTCGTATGTATGTCGAATGTATGATTCTATATATGGCTCCATAAATTTCGTATATATGTCGAATATATTGTTCCATATTTGGCCCCTATAGGGCTCCATGTAAGTCGAATATACATGACTGCATATATGTTGCATATATCAAGGACTCACATGTCACATATGGCTCGATATATGATGGCATATATATCAGATACAGCTCTATACGTGTCGCATATACAATGTCCCTTTATTCGTACGGAATCTTTCTGATATTTTACATACTTATTACATCATTCGCCACATTTCCCAATGACTTTTCCACACGTGGCTAAACTGCGGCTTTTCTCCGAATCCCACAGGAATCTCGGCCGGGACGCGTTCCGCTAATAATTCAGAAATAATATATCAAATCGCATTTTAACCGGGAACAAGTTCACACAATGTCGTTGCATAGTTTACATTTTACAAATTCGTAATTGGGGAAAATTTCGCGCGGCCAGGCCGGGCAATAAAAGGGCGCGGGCGTCGAAAATTAATATCTCTCGGGCCGCGCGAATTTTTGCGTCAAACGTCCTTTTTTTCTTCTTCTTCTTCCTCTTCTCCTTTCTTTTTCCCTCTTCCGGAGCCATCCTCGGAGGAAGTTGCGCGAAATCTCGCCGTGTTTCTTTTATCGAAAACTTTTAATCGTACACTTCCGTCCCTTTTCCTCCGGCGAAACTTGGCCGCGCCCGCGCGCGCTTTCTCGTTAGAAATTGCGCCGTGGAAAGTTTGGCCAATGAAACGGCGCTTGGCGCGCGCTAAATTAAACGAATAATGCGGCAATTTGCTCTTTGCCAGATTATCATTGAATACAAAAGTATATCCCGTGTCCGCGCTTTGCCGGTTGCGTTTCAAATAAACTCCACTTACGGCCGGGGGAGTCCGCGCGCGCGCGTCGCGATAATTTCGTCGGTGAATTAAAAATTTGACGCTGCGAAACGGCGATTCGATGTAACGCGATATTCGCGGGGCGAAATTTGATCCCGGCCATAAAAGTAATGAGCTATTGAATTTCGCGACGATGCCAAAGGAATATTAAAATTGTTGATAATAAAAGTTAGTCGCTTCTTCATTTTTTTTTTTATTTTTATTTGACTCGACCCAAGTAGAAATTCAGCATGGAACTAGATGTGGCCCTGATTGGTTTTCCACGTTTCCAAATCGGGCACCGATTTGGTTTCCAAATAGGGCGCCGTACCAGTTCGTAACGCTTGGTATGTATGAGGGCCCAATGAGGATCCAAATTGGAAGCAAATCGGGGCCCAAGAGGGACCTTATTTGTTATCCAGACAGAGAGGAAAGATTAATAAAAATTACTGACATTGTTGGTAAACTGAGAATTTTTTTTATATTTTCATAATTGGAATTCACAGAACGTGTCTATTTTTATTCGCCTAATAAATTTTGCTTAGAAAAATTCGCCGTTATTGAGAATCGAAGCCCGCACCTATTGAAGTGTCCTAACACCTTGACCATTAGGCTATCGCGACTCTCGTAAGATCGAACTAATCCGAGCCCATTTCCATCATAATTGTCTTCAACTCTGTTATCCTGATTTGGTCCTGAAATGGTTTCCACATTTATTCCATTATGGCTAAATTTGGAATATCTGATAAGGCCCTGATCGGTAACCCTTTTTTGTACT
>JABFPN010005439.1:0-13189 GCA_022817305.1 Leptoteleia sp. ZL-2020
ACATAGAATACTATACAATGTGTATAGAAAACATTCCCAAAAATTATAAGTGATACACATACAAAGAACGTATAGGTTCAGTATTCCAGGATTTATTGCTAAATATGCTATTTATTTTTCTCGGTGTAATCATCGTTCATAATACCGATTGTTATAATCTCAATCTGATTTATCATTATTACAAAAAGACGGTACCAACCGACTTATATTTATGTTAGTACCATTCCCATTCTTATTATTCGATAAGCGCGGAATAATTTGGTGGCAAACTTACCATGATAGCGATGAGATGACGGTAGTCGTAAGGAAGTGGTCCATCGCCGCGCAGAATGAAATGTTGCGTTCGTAGAAAATGCTCCAGATAAGACGGATGAGAAGACATCACTCTGGACACATGATCCAATCTATTGTTCTGGAGAAAGGCATCCATCAACAGCATATGCGTCTGAAAAAAATAAAAAGAGGGCGTTTCGTTAGTCGCGCTCGTTCATCGTGGTAGTCGGGGGATTTTGTTCGGGATCATTGTTTGCGTCTCATCTTTGACGCGCCACCTGTTGTCGCGGCGACGAACCGACGCGAACGCGAAGCAGAAAATTTGAGTAACGCGACCGCGGGACCGTTTTACGATTGGCCGTAAAAACTCGCTCGCCGCGACAACTCGAATTAGCGTGGCAAAGAAGACGAAGAAAAAGGAAAGAAAAAAAAAAAGCTGCATCACATCATTGGAAATAATAAAGAACGCGCTTATCTGCGCTGAGAAAAATATGACAGAAAAAATTACTGTTTTTAACTGTATTTCAGCCACATATTCGTCTTTTAATAAAAATTACTGTTTTTTAAAAGGAAAATTTTCTGTTTTATCTATAAGTATAATACTTAAAACTAGTGTATTTGCTTTGAAAGAATAGTAATTTTTATTAAAAGACGAACACGTAGCTGAAATGCAGTTAAAAGCAGTAATTTTTTCTGTCATATTTTTCTCACTGTGCGGCGTCGCGTTGCGTCACGCGCACGCACATCGGACGTGCACATTTTTGCCCGCGACATTGTCGCAACTTTATCATAGAATTTTTGAGCCCAACTTGTTGTTGATCGCGCTTGACAGCCAGTGTCTCTTTTGATAGGAAAGAGCGTCGCGCAATCAGGTGTTTATATTGCATCATTCCAAGATCATACTTCAAAAGCATTGAACGCGCCGAGTGTGAGTGAGATCTCGCACGCGCGCGCGCGCGCGCTCAATAGTGTATGTTAATTCTAGCGACAACCGCGATAATAACAACAACAACCCGCGGTGATAATGATATAAACTTGCGGCATATAAATCGCGCTTAATTCCGATAACAAAGAGGATACTGCAATAGATTTCTATCGGTGGCGGTCGGGGGGTGGGGCGGGGGGGCAGCGAGGGGGGAGGGGGCTGACGCAGCCGTTTCCCCGCGTGCTTTCGTCAACTTTGATCGCGCTTAATTGTTTTATTCGCCCCGCCATTGCTTTTCATTAATCCCGCGCCTCAAAAGTCGCCGCTTCGTCTTCAAACCGATGTTCCCCAGCTCATCGATTTCAATCGTTCTAATTGCATCGACACTTGTTGTTTTCAATCGGGTGACAACTGTTAAGTCGACGATGGATATGTAATTTATATGCACCGCTGGAATCCAGCGTGAAGGAAGTTTCGGTATCCCACCGGTCGCCATGAGAAAAGGGTTGGATTTCAATTTATTTTCTCTTAGGAGTTGGAAGTCGAGAAAAACAAAAGCTACGGGACACTTTGCTATTTCAGACGCCAAATTAAGGATACGTTTTTTGAGATAATAATAGTAAGGATGTTGTTTTAATATTAATAGTAGTAATGTGTGTAAAAGAAAAGTGGGTGAAACGAAGATTTGGTTCGTAATGTTTTAGTTCCCTGCTTTAATATCAGTTTGTTTACGGAATGACAAACGTTTCTGGAAATGTGAACGTTCGATCAGGGTTACGTCTAATTAACATTCGGAAATTAAATGAGCGACGAAACGTCGCACTTCAAGGCTCCTGCATTATTATTCGACATGCAAATCAGGGTAGAGGTGCTCCTGAATAAATCCCATTATGCCGGCAGGTAGTGCCATCGTTCTGGCGCTTACAACTGCGCGGCAATTTGTTCCCCAAAAATATACTTCTCGTCGGCTTAGCTTCGAAATTGAAGTCGACACTCGAATTGGCCCGGGGGGGCGTACCAGCCGAAGATGACGATTCGGATCTTGTCTGCGCCGAAGAACGGAGCCTTGAACAACGAATGTGCGGTACCAAAATAAAAAAAAGGAACAGTTTTTCCGTACCGCGGAGTACGTGACTTCAACAGCTCCCGGCTCTTTTTCGACTTATGGCAGCAGGGAAAATTGCGTTTCATTGGTTACACCAATCGTGGAGATTTTTGCAGCTTGCGCCGAGGTCGCGACCTTTTTTGCTTTTCCTTTCATTTATATGAAAGAGGCAATTGTATAACTTTTTTATAAATAAAGTAAAGGAAAAACGATTAAAACGTTATTCTATAATTGGACTTTTTTGATGATTATTATTACTATTGTTAATTTGTTTGAATTTTTTGGTTGAAGCTAACGAATTATTTATAAAACAAACTTTTGTCATAATAAAATAATAAGAATACTTGTTTTTTGACTTAAAAAGGATAAAGAAAAGCTTTATAATAAATATTTTTGTCTAATATTTGTATATTAAAAAAGATTTATAATTCCTATACTGAGAAAAACATATTAAATATTACCATACCTTCTGACGTTGGGAGGATATCGTTTATGATGTTTATGTTTATTTTACTATATTACACATAAAATTTTACTGTAATGGTATGGTAAAACAGACCCTATAGACATTTTTCTAAAGCCAAAAGGTATAGTAATTTGAAATACAACTTTGATTCTCAGTGTGTATTTTTCAAGGATTCACACGCGCATAAAAAATCCTCCGCTTTATTTGGAAAGAAAACTTGACTCGCGATAAAATCGACATTTTATCCGTGGTATTGAATGGTCAGCTTGAATTTTAATTCGTCGGCTGTTTTTCAGTCACGACCATCTGAATTTTCTGGACGGAAAGAGGTCCTCAGATCCACCCCTCGATTAATCAAATAATCGCGTGTATCTCGTTTCGTGTGCTCGAATTGATAAATGAATGCTCGATAAGTCGACTTTATCGTGGAACAATTTTTATCAGCCTGTTGTGCTTCGCATTCCGCGTCTATCTCATCGGTGAAAACGGTTCGAGCAGGAAGTAATGGCGAGTCGCGTTTTCGTCGCGAAAACATCGGCTTTCTGCCGACCGATCGTAAACAAACGCGATAACGGCGCGCACATATTTCGGCCTTTATTTATTATAAAATATCGAGCCGTAATCGCACCGCGCGAGTCGATTTCCATATCGACGAGGCAGATAACGCTTTGGTCACGGCTAAAAATAACGAAACTCTTTTCTTTTTGCGCTCCGAACAGGTGTCATTGTTGGCGGCCTTTTAATCAATCTCGCGAAGAAAAAGTGTCGCGATCCAACAACTTTTTCGCGATGGATGGCCGGAAAATATATACTTTTGCATCTTCCCGTGTAGAAATCGAATCGGATTTGTCCTAATTATAATTATTTAGGACCATGCCAGGGCCCTATTTGGCAGTATACTGCCAATATATTATAATGACCAAACCCCGATCGAGCCAGCCTGATCAGGGCCAAATAATAAGTGCAACTCTGGGTATCACAATTGGTCCATTTACTAATATTAATAATATTACTAGACAGTCTAGTAATTGGTATCGCATTTTTAAGTATTAATTACCAGAACTATAACACTTATTGTCACAATGTAGAGTATTGTTTCATACAGAACACATAGTGTCTAGAATTACTATATTTTTTCTCAGTGTAATAATTAATATAGTCATTAATTACTAAAACAATTGCAGTTGTGCGTTTATTTTAAATCGTCATGCTTTGTTAATCTGATCAGGAAATACGGCTGCCCTATCAGGGCCACATTTAGACTGATTTAAATGTATCATTCGGTCGTTCACATAATTGACATTCGCCGGCGAAGTTTGTCATTAATGTGCCGCGTCGTCGAAGATAACGTCATATGAAATTAACTGAAAATGTAAAACTCGGACGTAACACGCCGGGCTTTTCATTTTCATTACACTCGTCGAAATTTCAACGCAATGATACCGGGATTGAATTAAACAGATAAGTGCTGTGCATTTGCGCGCCAACTCTTCTCGTTTCCATTTAAATGGCCCGGCGTCAGCTGTGTTCGCCGGACTGGTCCGGCTTAAATGATAAATGAAATTATAGCTCACGGCACGGGGGGAAACTGTTCTGCTGAAATAATGTCAATTGCTGGCGATTTAATAATAGTGTAATGCTAATATTGTCCCTGCATCATGAAAACGTTTAAAAAAAAATTTTTATGTTTAATATATCATGTAAGCGTTGCAAGTGTTTATTGTATTATCAGCATTAGAAAATTGATACATTAACAACATTGTGGTTACGTTATTAAAATAATAAATTAAACTGAGAAAAAAGGAATATCATAAATTACTATTTTTTACACCAATTTAAGGACATATAGGAAAAGCAAATATTTTTGTTCTAAAAAATAATAAAATTTAAAAACTAATACGAGCTTTTAATTCAAAAATACTACAAATTGCTTCATTGATTATTATTTTTAGTATTATTAATTGTAAAAATGTTTACTATTTAGAGATGGTCCCTAAATTAAATTAAGATTGTATTAAACAAAGTAAAATATTATATTTATGAACGTAATGAATAACATCAAATTATATATATCTTAAACATAATCTATATTATAAAGTAAACCGTCCGAAATGAAATAATGACGAAATGAAATATGACTTCGTTGACAATGCAGTTTTTTAAATAACCATTCAATTAATTTTATTGGGGCATTATTTCCTACAATTCTATTGTAATATAATTAACTTGAAACAGAGTGCAAAATTAACACGTTCTCATGTTATATTTATTAAAACGTCTATTTAATTCCTAGCTAGTTCTCATGTAAATTTTACCCCTGTTAAATGATTTAATGGAAGAAATTTGCAATAATAAACCTTTATCTTAGCATGGAAAAATTAATTGTTCGTCACTTCCAAAAAAAACGTTCACAATTCAAACAATTGTATATAATAAAAATGACATTTTTATAGTTAATAAAAATAAATATTTTCCATCGCAAACAAATAACTTGCCGTTGTAAATTTAACTTACTTGAATTATTTAATAAAAAAATACGTCAATCTAATAATAAATGACTGATATTTCACCTTAACAAAGCAATTAATCCCGTAACGAAAGCAATGTTTTTCTCAGTGTTTTCGTGCCTTTTTCCAATCCCCTTCGTTATCAAATCGTCTATTAAACGGACGGCAACCGACTATCGCATTTTCCGTCGTCACTTGCGATTTCATCATACTTTGACGACCACTATTTTTATGTATGTATTTTTGTTGTTGTTGTGTTTGCACGTGTGAGTGTCCGTCTTTCATTGAAACAAAGTAAATAAATGTTATCGTACATACAATATCAAGAGTTTTGGACTCGGTTGATATATTGACATCTTTCAGAACAATTTCAGAAAAACTGAATAGATAATATATGACGTATTTAAGAATTACACCCTATTTTGAATTAAATTTAAATACGCTTGGAATTTAGAGTAATGAAAAATTTAAATTCAGCTTTCTTTTGATTTTGATTTCTTTGAATTATTGGTCCTATATTACTGAATCATATATATAATAAATAAAAAAGAATAATAAAATTATTAACAAAAAAGCACAAATATGAAATTGCTCGTCTTTCCATCGCGAGATTCCAAATGATTAATAACAACATATTGATACAAAACGGTAATCGAGCACTTAACAAAGCTGCCTCGACGCCTTCGATAAAGAGACGCAAATTTTCTTTCTTCAAAACGAAAGTAAAATCGTCCGATTGCGGCATTTTATTCCCTATCCCAAATGTTTTCATATTCCCATCTACAGCAACGAAAAACGTTGAAACTTGCCGCCCGTTGTTTCGTATAGTACGCGCGCTCGCGCGCACAATTTGAAGCGCAGAATTAAATGCGTCGCGAAGTTTCTGGAAGAACAATCTCGCCGGGGAGAGGCGGCGCGATTCCGCGGCACGCGGCCGAGAAAAAGGAATAATAAAGTGAGTAATTCCTTCGGCGACTTTGGTAAACAACATTATTTATAACAATAGTTGCACAGCGGCGGTAGGTGGGCGAGCCGCCGAGTGACGCGTGCACGGTTGACGAGAGTCGCGTGACGCCCGAGTGTGCCGCGCCGCCTCGCGTACAAACGGCCGTATTAATTTTCACGCAGGCTCACATTTTTAATCTCACAGTGAGACCCTGAAACTGCGGGCTCACGCCGACGTCCACCTCGCGCACGCGCTAATGGCAACCGCGCTATTTAAGCGCAAGTAATTTGCGCTGGAAATGCGCGAGTGACGCGTCGGAATTGTTTGGATGAATTTTTGAATTGGGTGCAGTGAAGGTCATTGAGGTTCGTATCCGGATGGGTGATCGTTGGAAAAGGATAGCCAGTTTGAATGGACGCATCCGTGCGGGATGATCATGGGGGTCTTTTTGGGGCATTTTTGTACAATCGGATCGATCAAATAGTAGTGTTCGGAAGAGTATAGGAAAGTTGGTTGTGTCTTAAATCAATTTTCGGTTGTATGGGAATAAAAGGTGGTTAATTAATTGCGAAGTAACAACCTAATAGGAAATGTCCAATACCACTACTGTACTATTACCTGAGTTACCATTCGGTTATGTTCTGGTTTTGTTAATATAAAAAAAATTATTGTTTACCTTATAGTCTCTTCTAAACTGTATAATAAGTTTGACAAGATGTCATTTGTTACCATTTTTACATGTGGTATAATAATTTTTATCTGAACTTTTTACTATAGATGCGGCGGGCCTCGCGTGATTTTAATAATTTACTGCAAAATTACATTGACGAATTATGATGGCTTATTGAATTAAGGGCCGTCATCCGTGGACAATGCGTAACATTAATGCAGTATTTATTTAATGAACGGACCATTATCATTATTGTAATCGGTGATTGCTTTTTAATGGCACTGTAATTCGATTTTAATCGGTAACCGCGCCGACCTCGAAAGCGTCGGTTAAGTTGCGACCATCGGCAGTCGAAAAGCAGCGCTTTCTTTTTTGCGAATAGGAAAGAGCTTGATGTAAAGGCGCGGGGGGTAAAAAGAAGGAAAGGAATAACGAAGGAGAAAATTGTTGACGCTCATGACAATTTGCAACCGTGGCGGTTCAATTTCATTTTAACCGACGATAATGCCACGTACATGATAAAGTTTCGTTTTTCGACGCTATATATCTCTGTCTCTCTTTCTCTCGCTCTTTTTCGTCGTCGTGTTTCGTTTCCTTTCCTTTTTATTTTGCAAATGATGGCGCCTGACGCGAGGCTCTTTTTAAGTAACGAATTTCATGGCGCGGGCTCGATAACCGTAATTTATTGCGAAAGTTAGGCTGTTTTCATCCTTGGCCCGTAATCTTCGCTGCTGCATCACGCTACCGTGCGCTCCTCCATGGGATACGGGATAAACTTAATGGAGGCGGCCGCGTGAGCATAAATATCGCAATAATGTTGACGGACGTAAATACAGTTGACTCGCGGCTATGTTTC
Organism: Leptoteleia sp. ZL-2020; assembly: GCA_022817305.1. NCBI lineage: Eukaryota > Metazoa > Arthropoda > Insecta > Hymenoptera > Scelionidae > Leptoteleia > Leptoteleia sp. ZL-2020. The sequence goes on from JABFPN010005439.1 coordinate 7,749, forward strand.
GTCCAAATTACTGCCATTTCGCTCCGATTCCGCGACTTTGAAAGATACTCGGGCTATTGTAATTGTGTTGAAAAAAAAATCGCAGTCATCCGACCGTAAATGGTAATTTATTTGACAAAGTGGCGTAAAAAAGAATGGAAACGCCGGGACGCAAGACGAAGACTGCTTTATTCGAGGGAAGGTTTACTTTAATTATTATGATAATGGAGTTTTTTCGACACTTTATCAAAGGTCGAGGGTAACACCGAAGAAATAATTGCGCGTCAATTGAAATGCGAATAAAAAATCCGCTGCTTACAGTCAGAGAAGTTTATATGTAGTTGATAATAATATTTTATAATAACTGGAGGATAAGTGCGCTTTTGTAGTAATTCACTGTAATATGATAGATGATTTTACAAGAATATTATATAATATTCATTTTTAATATTCTTTACAATATATTTTATAAAATTTACGGTATCATGTTATAAGAAACACTAAAAATGTGTACATATATCCCCCCGAGTTATTAAGAAATATAGCAGTAATTACTAATAAATTTCTCTCACGAAACCTCAACCTCATTTCAACGTAAAATCGACGTAAAGATAAAATCGCGTCTCTCTTTATTTTTAATAGTTTCGTTTCAAGGTGAATTTTCCAATGAAATTTGTCAGTTTGATATATAACGCAGTGGAGTCACGAAGAGCCAAGGCGAAAAAAAAAGAACGGCACAGCGTAATTAAATGACCGGCCTTTCACATAATTTCAATCGCTGAATCGAAGGAACTTAATTAAACAAATTGGTTAACGACGGCTAATTAATTCGCCGGGAAAAAATAGCGGAGGCATTGTTTCGCTCATTTTAACGCCCGGCACCAAATTTCACGGGAGCGGATTAAACGTGTGACCCGAATCGCGCACAAACGAACGGGCAGAAGAAATAAAAAAGCTGAGAAAAAGTTCACGCATCGCTCGAGCTGGCGCGTCTCAAAGAGGCCTTAGAATCATTAATTTTCTCCCTGACAAGTTCGGAATAACGATTGCATTGATAATTGATCAAAATGCATCTTTCGCAAGGTTTCTCTCAATCTCCGTCCTTCTCTGTCTCTCTCTCTGCTTTTTTTTCATCGCGCCCGGCCAATGAAAATTCGCGCTGAAAAGTACCTTTATTACGATACCATTACTTATACGGGAACGAGGCCAGGGCGATCCTTGTTTATCATATTCCGTGATTTCGCAGGCGTAATTTCAATTTGGCGCGTCGAATTGCAATAACGGTCGTGGTGGCTGCGCCGTCGATGATCGTCGAAAATGATCGCAGAAATTTTGCCTGGTAAACATGTTTTGACGAGGAGGCGCGCAGCGTAGTTTTACCGCGTCGCTATACATTAATGATTACGCGTCGGTTCGTCTCCGGCGTCAGCGGGGGAATAATACAGTTGCTTGATTTATGCAGCCTACCCTTGGACCCCGAGCTTTCGAGCTCACGTTGCACGCGAAGGGGGTCGAAATTTATGGCGTTTCCGTGTGTACCATCCACCAAGACAATAGCCGCAGCCTCACTGTTTGGATCTCAATCTTACTTCCGGAACACCGACTCCGTTTACTCGCAAAACACACCGATAATAACATCAAACCCCTTCCCCCCCCCCCCGTCGACTGCCTCCACTTAAAATGTCGTTCCCTATGAAATATATCACTCTGATACATCCATTTCGGCCGTTTTTCACAATAAAAACCTCCCGGCCATAAATAAAGCGCTCTTATCGCGTCGCAAATCAAATTGAATTCAGCAGCGGGGGAAATTTTTCAAAATCGCGCGCATTAACCGCGACGATCCCAATTTAGTCGCTCGATTTAATAACGAACGCGAGGCCCCGCGTCGTATATTACGCGTAAACCGAAACGCCGACGTGTAAATACGAAAAAAGGCATATTTCGAGGATCAAACGTAACTTAATTAACCGCCGGAGTGGGGAGGGGCCACGCCTACCGCTCGCCGATTGGCCACCGATCGATCGCGGCGTTATCGCGCGATCTTAACCGCCGCGTGTTCGCCAAACTCCAGCCGTATTATTAATTTTATCAATTACAACGGAGAAAGTAACGCGTGCGCGCGGGGCGAAATTCAGCGCTCGAAATTGATCGATGGGATTTGCGCGGCCGTGTTTATCTTTTGATTAAACGATGAGAAAAATTACGTCTAACAGCGAGCGGAATAAAAGCGAGAATGACGTGAGTTTAATTTCCGATCGCTCGACCGTGCGCCACCGAGCGAGCGAGAGAGAGAGAGAGAGAGAGAGAGAGAGAGAGAGAGATTGAGAGGAAAAAAGCACCCGGACAACACACGCCTATCACCTGCATTTCGCCCGGCGTGTTTGCTCGGCAAACTGCAATTTCACTTTTGCCAATGTTGGCCGCGCCGATAAAGAGCGCGCGTTCCTACGCCGGGGCGGTCGACGGATGATTACTTTTGCCGAATTCGTGAATCAACGCGACAATTCGGCGGCGCGCTCGGCGTGAAAAAATATGGGGAACACGGCTGGACGGGCGTGTTTGATTGGCTGGATCATTCCGAAGTTCGCCGGATCTCGGCTGATTGCGTCTCTGAATGGCGCGATTAGTCGTTCCAATTTGCGTTCCGTTTGGCGCGGTGATTGATAGCTTCTGGTTTGAGTTTCTGATTGGAAATAATCTTCGGGGCCTTGTGCCACATAATGCGCGGCACAATCGCGAAGCGCGAGCGCGGATACATCGCCCAGTTACGGGCGCGATAGCGCGCAACGGCCTGACATAACGCGTTATTTTTGTAGCGCGTCGAACGTTTGTTTTTAATCTCGCGATCGTTTAGCGCAACAGTCAAATAATTGTTCGGCACCGTCTGTTAATTTCGCGACGGCGATTGCCTCGTTTCGTTGACGTTTTGTAACGACTCGTCGGCGCGGGAGATAATTCAAATAAATAAACTCTTTAGTTCGATTGCCAGGAGAGGGGACAACTGCCGAAGAGTCGCTCGCTGTCGCAATTTTTCTTATCCACTTCAAGTTGCTTTGATTCTCTAACGAATTAAATAACAATTCACGAAAATCTTTCGTTTCTATATTCAACAAAGTTAAACGACTTTTTTTTTATTTTTACTCAATTATTTGACAATTTAAAAACAAATCGTCCAAGTGGCGAGAAATGAAAAATTTAGATTTCACATTTTTCGACCTACATTTCACTTTGATTTAGAAAAATAATTCGATGGAATTGTACTTTTTCATTTCTCTTTATACAGCAAAGTGCTGGTATTATCTTCGATATAGCGTTTTTACCGTATTGCAACAGACGCTTGACGAAGTTCACGCTAACTTGGGCAGTCTTAAGTTGGGCTATGTTTACGCTTGTGAATGGGATAAGAAAACGCGACGAGGCACATTATTAATGGGCCCGATGGCGGGGTAAAAAGCGGGCGCGCGCAAATTGTGGCCACTTTTTGCTTATGGTTAATTAAAATCGTTTAAAAGGATGATGCGTTGCCGCGCGATTGTTCCCCGGCCCGGTCTAATTAAGTTCGACAATTGCATCGTCGCCACAATGCGTTATTTAAATGACTCCTTTTGGGTATTATGTTGTTCATTAATGACGTCAGCGGCGCGAAACAACAGCCCAGTTATTGGCGCAATAACAAAATTAATAAGCCAGTTAATTAATCTAATAACTTTCCGCTGTTGGCACCAACTTTTGTCACTCCCCCCCTTCTCGTCCATTATAACGCCCATTTGGTTGGTACCGCTGGATTATTCATTGTTTATAACCGATGCTATTTTTAAATCGCCTAACGTCACGCGACAAACGGCGATTCACTTTTACGCAAAGCAGAAATTGGCAAATCGAATTATCAAACGATCGTGTTTATAATCGCGAGTGGCTTGAAGTGCGGCCAAATTTTCGGCAATTATTTGCCGTTTATTCCGAAATGCCGCGGCGCATATAAACAAATGATACAAACGCCGAGGAATTTATTAGCAGTTACTATATTTTATAATAAACACGGAGATACGCGTGCATTTATAGTGAACCTTGCAACGTAATATAGTATTTTGGAAAAGTGTTAAAAAAAGATGTGACCAAGGAATAGTACTCGTTACCACGCCCCTTTTATATTGACACTCGATTTTGACGTAAATCAATACTTTTCCGGGCGGCGTCGTGGAGCGGTGGTAAACCGTGCGACTGGTAACTGGTAGATAATGGGTTCTATTCCTTGACAATTTTTTCTGATATTTTCTTAATATGTAAATTATAAATTTCACTATATCACTTTGCAAGGTATACTTTAAATTACCACATATCCCCATATATTGAGAAATAATGCAACAACTATTAATAAATTCCTATCAGTTTATTAAATTCTGTCCTCTGGTGTCGCGATTTTCGACCTTCGATTTGTATTAAATTATTTTGTTTAGTCACGAGACAACGTTTGATTTGTTGTAACCTATATAAAGATGTATCGATCGCTGCGATCCTTGGACATTGTAAATTTTAATTATTGCTTGTTTTCAGTTTAGTTTCTGCCCCGGCTTATTTATGAGGAATGATCTCGTGCGACTTCGCAAAGGATAAGTTTATCCACGAAATGAATGGGCCTCTTCGAAGAAAATGAATTCTATTTAATGCAAATAGGAATCCTCGCATTATTAATAAGCTCGCGCTTGTTTTAATATGACCGCGACGTACACATTTTTCATTCTGCGAGCGAAAAAATTTGCTTGTCTATGTTTCATAAATGTCACGTAAAAATTAATATGTTCATAACATGAAAGCATGTGTCCGCTTTTTAATAAATAGGATGCGTCGTGGAAGCGCAGCAGAACTGCATTATGAATTTTTTTTTCACGATACAAAAAAAAATTGATTTTCGTGTTCGCTCATGCGTTCGTGGCAAAAGAAAAAAAAAAAGAATTATTATTCCACTGGAACGATATTACTCGTCAACATCGCTATAAACATAAATTACATAATTACAGCTTGCACAATTTTGATTAAAGATTATAGGGATATTTAATAGTGGTATTAAACAATCAGAAGCCAATCACTTTGACTTGCAGAAAAGAATATTTTTATGCAGTTTTAGTTGCGATAAATGTTGTTCGCGGAATGTGACCCATCGATTGATTTATAGTTTATAAGGAACGTCGAAAATAGAATAGGGCTTCACTTTATCCTTTATTATACTATTTTACGGCTTGTAATTGATATCTCCCCAGGTAGAAATGAAATCGGGCATGCCCTATCACCTATAGGGCCCCAATGGGGCTGAAACGTGGAATACCTGAACAAGGGTTTCCTGATTCGAGCCCTATAAGGGACTAACCAGGTACACTGCATTTGAGCACGTAATATGGCGTCCAAAGCTGGCCCAAGGAAGGTTACCTAATTGGGCACCGGTACAGAACGTAACGCTCGGC
>JABFPN010005440.1:0-13188 GCA_022817305.1 Leptoteleia sp. ZL-2020
ATGAATTGACAACCGTCAGTAAACAGAACTGTGCCAGTAATGATTGCCGTTGGACTTCCGACCGTCAGCAGTCAGTACTGAAACTGAGTAAAACGGTGTTTCAGGGCCAAGACATTGCCGACAGTTGTTTGCCAACGGTCAGTCGATGGTGGCTGGCATTGTGCCAGTACTGCGCCATTCGTAAATTTCTATATGGGATATCACTATATATTATGAAAAATCACAAAAATGTATGAGGAAAGATTAAAAACAGACATTTTTCTTCGTTTCTATTATCAGTCATAAAAACATATGTATATATACCATTTGAAGTAATTCAACAGCACATACATGCAGGCATATATGCCACCTACATAAAATTTTTCATGAGGAGATTTGAAAATTCGCGCCTAACAATAAATGTTATCAAGAACGATAATGCACAAAAACTGCACAAGCAATATTAATCATCGTCCCATACTGTTGCGTTTCCGAACTCGAAACTGAAAAAAAATACTTGACGAACAATTAATCTCTTGAGATGGTCGGCTTTCAACGTTACCGATAAGGAAGGACTTTCAAGGACTGCACACGAGCGATAAATTACGGCCGATCTTATAGATTTTTATGGCGATTCGACACCGCAAGAGTCGAGTCAACATTGATAAGGATAAAGAAGCGTGCGCGAAGTAGACCTTGTGAAAGGCGTAACCTGTGCCAGGACTATCCCCCCCGATTTGATACGGAAAACTAACCGTCCGTGCCAGTAACCTAGGAGGCACCTCCGAGGCAATTAACGCGCGTTATTGCGAGAGCGATCGTAGCGGGACACGACAGACGTTCGATATGAAAACGGTGCCGTAATTTAATGTGCGAGAATTCGTCATGCATCGCTGCCGCCCCGCGCTTTAAACGCGCTCCAATCCGCTAATGAAGTAATTGTAATCCCCCCAGGGCAATCAACGAGCATCCCACCAAGTGACACCGTCCGCGATAGCCGACCCCCATCTTTGCCGCCTCTTTGCGATCCCAATTGTTGATTATTTACAGAACCGATTATTCGCGGGACGTTTCAATATTAATCTTCGAGGTTTTAAGGTTTTCCTTATTGCCAATTATATTTAAGCGTACGGAGAGAATGATAGAACGAATGCACGAAGAATAAAAAGTTGTACAGTTATTATATGGCAAAAAATGAGAGAAATTTATTAGTGCTTGCTACCATGTTTTATAATACCTCAGGAAAATGTGTGTATTTGTGGTATTCCTTATAATATGATGTAGTATTTTAAACCAATATTGGAGAAAATTAACCGCTTAGACAAAATGTGGCGAGCTTCTGGATTCAATCGTCTGGATAATGTCTGGACAGAGTCTGGCAAGCTTCTGGATAAATCATTTGGACAATATCTAGACAAAATCTGGACATTGGTCAAAATCTGGACATTATCTGGACAGTTTCTGGATATTTCATTTGGATATCTGCAAAGTCAGGAACGTCACCCAGAATCTTCTGCAGATCTACTGTGTCCAAACGATATTCGTGTTGGATATATCTACTTGACTCAGCAGATGTCCAGATGAAATGCCCAGAAATTGTCCAGATAATTTCCAGATTTGTTCCAGACAATGTCCAGATATTGTTTAGATGATTTATCCAGAAGCTTGCCAAATTCTGTCCAAACTTTTTAATTTCGCGCGAGGAAGAATAGAACTTGTAACCCGAGTCATCAGTCACGTATTTTGAAAATATATTTGGTAACTTTGTTAAATTAATATACAAGTTTTGTTTATGCTCCAGATTTTTTCAACTTATATCTTTAAGTTAGTTTTGCGTACTAATTTTTCCAACAAAAATTAGCTTTTTACAAAGCAATTGCATAATTAACTACAATTTTTGTTATAAACAATCTCTGAGAAAAATCAGAACTTGGTAAATAACGATAAAAGGTAACACGACTGTAATGCAAGACGATGATAAATGGTTAAGCGGTTGAAAGTTCGCGTATATTCCGTGTGCAAGCATAGTACCACGTGTCCGAATCTTGTTCAACTAGAAATGGTCAAGTCTTGGTGTTCAACAGCACCTTAACTATCATCGTATAATTGATGTGAATTAATGTGGGTGATCGGTTAATCAAGTATTTTCTCAATTAAATTATTGAGCGAAGCGGATAAAAGGGAAAAGTGCCGAGAGAAAATTTAGTGCTGAAGGGGATTCATTTTTTTATCCTAATAGCATAAAATAAATTATGAATTTATAGAATAGAAATACATTCTTAGAAAAAAAAATCAAAGTAATAAAATTTATTGTTTAAATTAAATTATTTACAGTTTTTATTAGGAAACAATTTGTATTGAGAATTTTTGCAAAAGAATTCGAGTATTGACAATTTTTGCAAATCAGTTGTCAAACTAAATCTCTTTGATAATAAAATGGCGTGTTGCGTTTGCATTTTAATTTATACAAATTAATAACGTGAAATAATAAATTTAAATTTGCTATTGTATTAGTTTAAGTACGATTAGATGCATTTTTTCACGATTTAATTTTCTCAGGATAAAGAGAAGATAGCCGATGGTAATCTGATTCGAATTATTAAGCCACATTATGGGAAATGTAGTATTTGCCGTACAAGTTACGGAGTATCTTCACGCGATCTATTCTGTACTCGAAGTATGTCAGATTGTTCTTGAGATAGTTCAAACGCAAATAAAATTGAATATTACCCCAGGTATAAACTGTCATTGGTCAGGCAGAATTCGCAAGCAGATTACTAATTTAAAACTAAACATATCGTATGAAACGTTTTTCTTATCTATTGTAATGATAAAGTTAATATTTTGTTAAACAATAAAAAAGGAATAGTTTACACAAATTTTACAAATTGTCAAGAATATTTTTAGCCTTTTAAAATTAATTTAATATACTTCGCGACTAAATGGAAAGGGAAAAGTTTTGCGATCAGTGGACTAAAAATATTAAACATTTTTTTTATAAACAAGCAGTGGATTTTACTAATTCCATCGATATCAGTTGAATTCAATTTGTAAGTACAATTTGCATTGCTAATTAAAGAGCAGGTGTCCGCTGAAAACAATTTAGCGCTAATCATTTGTTCGATAATCATAATATTTCTTGTCAAGTAGCACGCGGCGAGAAAAGAAATATAAATATGGCACACATAAATGTTTACTTATGCTTGGTATATTATTTAAATACATATTAGAACATTTATTTCTTGCACTTGTATAGTTATTTTTCTCTCACAGTTAAACTAATTTATGAACCACGCCTCAACACATTTATATAATCGGAATCTGTGCGTTTCTTAATTGTTCTTTTTTTAATAAACAAATTTTTTAGTAAACACTATTTTTTAGTAAATTTTTAGTAAATTCTATACATTTTAGTAAAAGTAAGTGTTTAAATATACAATAATAATAACAATAATAGTTAAGAAAAAAGTCGTTAATTTTTGAAAGCACCAGAATTCTAATTGGTTTAACTAAAATGTTGGTTATTTTATTGAAAAATGTGGTAACTACCCTGGTGGAAATAATTTGCTGAAAAATGCTGAAGAAAACTAAACCTGTTGAAAACTTCCAATTTTAGCAGTTTTTCAGCGTTTTTCAGCATTTTTTTCCACAAGGGTTGAACTAACATTTTATATTTATCATGAAAATACTAGCTATTTGCACAGATAATATTAATAATCTTTTTTTAAAAGCGTGCCAGCCAAAAAATAGCGTCGATACAATGAGATATAAATGAATCAAGGTTTCACTTTCTCGCGACTCATCCGGAACTCGTATTTTGCGTAGCCCAAGCCGAGAACAAGCGTATTCCGCAATAACACGTCTGGTATTCGCGGCTCGGCGGCCGTCTCGCTTATACTTTTCACGCAGACGGTTTCCGGCGGATGTGCAAGGCCATTGTTTTTGCACAAGAGGCTCGAGCAAGAAACACGCGCATTTTATTTAACGCACTTTTGTCTCCGCTGTTACAAAAATGTCCGTCACGAAATATTTAGAACTTCTGGTGGTTACCTGATACTTATCTCCTATCGATTAGTGCGGCACATTTAAACTGAGAAAAAGAGGACGAAAAATATATGTTTCAGATTCATGTCAATTTTTCAATTAAATTAATATTTTTTAAATTTCTTGTTTAGTTCAAAGATAGACACGTATCTAAAACGAAGTTAAAAATACCCTAGTAAAAATGAAATATATATGGTCCATATACGGTCCATATATGTTTAAAAATTTTAAACAAGGAAATAAAAAATTCATATATGTCCTACTTTAATACATATGTGGTCCATATATGGTCTATAAATGGCAATAATTGATTAAGGAAAAACATACATGTCCGTATATGAAATTGTTGAAACATATATGGATCATACATGGACCAATATCTGTTACATTTTTACTAGGGCAGTAATATTTTCTATTACATTTACACACACACACACACACACACATATATATATACCTTGGATTGTATATTAATTCGCATGCCATAATTAATTCATTTTATATAAGAAAATTTGAAAATAATATTCACGTTGAAGAAAGTGTGCCCTTTATTCAACATTTCGCGCAATATTCAAATTTTTGGAAAAATGAATCTCTATACAGATTATACTTTGTGTAATGTAATACACCGTGCAATTTATAAGGTTAAAGATCAAATACTTCTTTCAGCTCAGGTGCACAATTTAATGTATTTTGTATTAATAATTCGATACATTAAAATTCAAAGTTTGGCCCCTTTTAACACATTCTTACATCCTGGAAATATCTTATAAACTTGAAAGTCATAATGAATGGTTTATACTACATCTTTAATAAAAAGTGTAATTCTCATATTTAACATACTCTACCATGATGTAAAATGTGCAGAAAGAAACTGATTTTTAACATTCTTTTTTTTAAGTAGTTTATTTTAATACTTAAATAATATAATTAATAGGTAGAAAATAGAAAAACGTTAATTAAATCAGTGCAATTTACTTGCCAGTAATATAAATGTTGTTGAGGCAAGAAAAACGGTATTATATGCAAGTACCCGTGAAAAAAAATTTATATAGGTTGCCATATATGCCACATATATGCAGATATATTTGTGACATATATGCAGCCATTTATGCGGCATATATGCCACCTACAGTGAGAGAAAATTTTATTAATTTTTAATAAAAAGTTTACTAGTTTGCATTATACTTGCTGAATATCATTATATGGCAAACTAAATTATGAAAAATTTTTAAATTGGTTTATTAAAAATTGTTATTCCATATAATTTTGTACAATTTGACATTCTGTCTTATGAAAGGTTAGAAACATTGAATAGTGAAATTTAATGGACAGAACATGTAATAAACAGTTTGTCAAAAATTAGAATTCAGTTTATTAAAACTTGAAATCCTTTGGTTTCTAATTTTTAATATTCTTTTTTCTCCGTGATATATAAAATTTTTTCATGGGTAAAAATTTATTTATAAATATTTTATTTCCATTTCAATTTCTTATATACGTATTAATTCTGAATCATCAAACATTGATCACTTGAACATTGTACAAATGTCACATAGTTGCAGCCGACAATTATCGGCAATTAATACCGGTCATTAGTTCACGGCAAAGTATGTTTGACAATTATCTCCTTGACTCATTGAAATTATATTAGTGATTGAAGTGCGACTTTTCGGTCGGCGCAGCAGTTTGGGTAACAATTGTGCGAACTATTAACAATCGAGGCATTTATCACGATTCTCGCCCTCGTGTGTGAATATTTAAAAAGGGCCAAACTTTCGCGGCGTTAAAGTTGCTTACACCGACATCGCGTGAACTTTAATTAAATCGGCCGAAAGCGAGCGCGAGGGTTTTTGTGTGCCTTCGCTTATGTAGAAAGTCGTGCTCGTTAAATGGCACACGTTATATTGTTTACGATGCGTGCTTTTTGTTCCGTTTACGAAACGATTAAGCGCGTCGATGTGAAAACGAAACTGTCATATTTATAAGCTTTGAAATTGGCAAAAAATAACGGAATCAAATGTTCCCGTCGACTTCAAAGAGTTAGCCAATTATCCTTATTAAAATGACAAACGTATTGGCCGGGTGAAAATAAACGCTCTGAAAACAAGATTAGTACGCTGAGAAAAACAATGTAGGATTTCTAACTAAAATTGTTTGGTTAAAGATATTTAGTTAAAAGAACTAAATTTATTGTTTTAGTAACAAATATTTTTAGTTGCAGAAACTAAAAAACATATTCGGACCAATATATTTGGTTATTTCAACTAAAAATTTTGGTCAGCTAAAAAAGTAACAAATTTTTGGTTACCACAACCAAACATTTTTCTCCGTGTAATGTTACACGAAGAAAAATGATTTAATAAATATTACTAACTTTGTTAGTAAAATGGACGTATACTTAAAAAGGTTGAAAAATGAATATCTTAAGTTAGCAAAACATGCTAGTCAATGATTACTTGTTGAAATTTGACAATACTTGTCAACATGCTGACATATTTCGCTAACTTAAGATATCCATGAAAACATTTTATATAGGTAGCGTATATGCCACATATATGGCAACCTATATACATTTTTTTCATGAGTAGGAGATTTGTAATTTTTATCAAGTACATGCCTACTTTATTAACAATGTTAATAAATTTTATTAATCTTTTTTCTCCGTGTAATTATGTAAATTAATTTTTGCGAAGAAATTTTTTACATTCAAGTCTTTGCTTCTTTTAATGCCACTTATTATATGTAACTTCATGTTTTAACGAACGAAATGCTCTACGTAATTAATACAAAAATAAGAAAAACAAATGTTAATGTTGCAACTAAGATTGCAATCTGTCATTGCCGCGTGTTCAAAATGAAAATAATAGCGTTTTATAATATTAATAATATTATAATTTACTAGAGATTTTCTCTTAGTGCACCGATAGAGTGAGATTAAAATTGTTAATCATAAAAGAGCATGTGTAAAAAAAAAAGTAATACATTAATCAACAGTTAACATCGATATCTCTATAATAAACCAGCTTTTAAGTCGCTGTGCGTTCGTTTCAATTATTTATTGAATTGTTTATAAATAAACAAGATCTTTGAATTAAAGAATAGAATATGGTTTCCGGTTTGTCGACTTTCACGATCCGATGACTGTCCGTAATAATGTCGGTGTCGCTACTATGCGCGATAACAATTTACATCTAAGGAAAGGAAGAAAAAAAAAAGTGGGTAATTAGCCGTGGCAAAAGAGATAACAGGCTCGAATAAACTTTGTACCGTTTCGGAGATGCAATTATACGGCGGCAATAATAAAGTCAATTTGATGGTATTATTTATGGTTAATAATATCGCGTTGTTATTATGGGATGAATTTGAGCCTGCCATTAATTCGATAAAATTAATTTGTTATATAATTTATTTAACACGGCGATAAATTACTTATTGCAATAAATTATTTATTATACCGGAAATATATGTAGTTATGTAAAATTTTTACACATTTCACAGTAATGAATTGTAATTCGAGTTCTATTTCATACATTTGAAGCAGATGATTTATTATCATTAAAAGCGCATTGAAATTAGGAACATATTTTAAAATGTAAACATGATTAAATTTGTATTTGTTACTTATTAATATGTACATTTACCCAGATTTCAGAACAAATCCCCAGTAAAAATCAAACATGTATGGACATATATGTTTTTTTTTATTCCATATATGACCATATACATTTTTTCTTAATCCATATTAGACCATATATGTTTTTTCTTAATACATATATGGCCATATATGATATACATGGACGATATATGTCAATAATTGATATAATATTCTAGCCATATATGCTTTTAATAATTTTCATACTCGGACATTAATTATTGCCATCAACCATATAAAATTTTATATTCAGTATGGATCTTCAACGTCAGAAGGTATAGTAATTTTTATCATAACTTTTTTTCCAGTTGCAACTATATGAATGGTTCATTTTCATGACAACTGTAAAAAGTTAATACTAGTTACTTAACTTTTGGTAAAAATAATCCTTCTGATGATTATAATCAGATTTCTAGTTATCTTGAAATTTAACCAGACTTTTTTCTCTCAATTTGATTTCATTAGATATTCATTAATCAGCATTAATCTATATCATCAGGCCATTACATTCTAATAATACTAATAATTCGATTAACTTCCGGCGAAAAAAATGACTTTATCAGGTCCAGTTACTGGAGGCTTTCTCCGACCTCCCTGGATAGTGCGATGTCGTTATACTTGCAAAACCGCCGAAAACTCGTCATCAACAAGTTGACCTAAGTAGAGTAATTGCTTTCGTATCAAGATGCGATACTTCCTCTATGGCTTTCCAACACAATGATTTAAGGTTGGCGAATTTTTCGACCTCTCGGAGAAAAAAAGTCGATAGGGAAAATTACGATGGAAAATGGACTGTTTAATGGAGTCTCACAGTCGTTTGTTCTGCTATCTTCAATAAACCGAAAGAAAATGTTACGAAAAATCGCTACTATAATTCAGATAAATTGAAAATGTTATCAAAATTCTCTTTCGACTTAATCCTGTTTATTTTAATTTATTATCCAATCATTTTGCAAAAAAAATATAAGTTTGAAAAGGAACGAGTTTTTGGCAAAAATGGTCTTTCAACATATTTCATTCGATTGATTAGAAATTATAGATATGCACCGATAAATTTATATAAAGTAAGTCAATTAATGAATGTATTAATTATTTCCCTTTGAATAATATTATTATGATACAATAATTTTTATAAACAAATTAAAAAATAATTATTTTATTGTTAAATAAAAATTTGCAATTCATCTTATTTTGTTATCAATTATTTGAATAAAGATTTGTTGTTTTTTAAGGAAAAAAAAATATCTGTTCTCGGAATATATTATGTCGGAGTTTGGTAAAAAGGATGTTGCATTAAAATAACATCTAGGAGCATGTCAGTGCAGTTTTCTTTTTACCTGTTCGAGGACAAGCGAATGCAAGAGACAACATGTGAATACAATAGTATGCAAATCTATACGTCTTAAAAGTATCACGTAACGTCGACTCGAATTATAGTAACACGATTCTTAGTCGTCGACAATGTTGCTGAATTTTAAAATCTGGTTATAAAATAAAATTTATTGTAATACTGCTCTACTATCAATTCTGCCATTGCGTCAACTAATAAATAGTTTTAATACCTCATAGAAGTACAATTTTATCTGACTGTTCGTACTAAATTTCAAGTATTACTAAATAATAATACTGAAATGTAAAATAGAAAAACTACTACAATATTTTAATGCTTAGTATGCTATAGACTGCGACCGAACATTTTTGACTCGTGCGTGTAACAACTTATTACTTAGCCCCCCTCCCCACCTTCATTTGGTTGCTATGGTAAAAACAAAGCATCGTCTTCATTCATAACAAAACAATTGAGTGTTTTGTTTTGCTCTCTTACACCAAGATAAAAGTTATATGATTAATTTTCGTGATTATTAGAATTCTGGTTAAAATAACCATATTATAGTTATTTTAACTAAAAATTAGATAAGAGGAACTAAAATTATATAGTATTCACAAAAATTAACTATTCATATGGTTAATATTGCTATACTTTTTTCTCAGTACAGATCACGCGAATAAATTTCATTTAAAAAGACGCCAGTTTTAAATATTTATATTTGTAATTAAAAAAAAAAATATTTGTAATTAAAAAAAAAATATTATGTTAAATACTATAATTTCAAATCTTCGCTCTTGCGAATCTCGATACTTTTATATTTTGAATTTAAACGCGAAATTTGTGTTTTTTTCAAAATAAAATATCCTTAAATTATTTGATTTAAGTTTTATTTTATTAAATAAATAACGTGTTAAGTTTTTTGCTAGTCGATTTTAGTACACAATTACAACTTTGAGCTTTTCTTTTTAAGACTGGGATGCTCTGCACTTGTTCCGCAGATTGCATAAAAAATTCAATTTGATAAAGTGAAAAGTAATTGATTATTGTAAACCAGCTTCCTCAATTTTGCCACATTTTTAAGCGACGCGAGAAAATCACTTATATAATAATTATTATCGTGCATGATTTTTGCAAAAATTGCTCACGTTGGAAGTGGGGAAAAAATTGTAAGCGTCGGATTCGCCAATGCAATTGGCTCCGACACGCGGTAATTTTCATTTCACTTCGTCTCGCTGGAAGCTGGCTCGGGAGGAAACGCTCGGCCAATTTTATTCCGCGAATTCTTTGCATTCAATTTATTTGTTAAAAATAATTCTATTACGTGACAAGCGGCGTAGCGTCGAAAGTGCGCGATTACAACGGGTGAATTTCGTTAATGCTTAACCAGTGATTATTCGTGGATCAGCCAGTCGACGTCGTATTATTGACGCGAAAGAAAGTTTTTAGAAAGATGATGAGTTCCACTCGTAGCCCGCACTTCTTCCTTATAAATGATATTTTAACACGAACAAGTGAAAATATGTATGTCATTAATTACCCTCGGTGTTTTTAGATGCAAGTTTCTTATTGCGCCGTGCGAAATTCAGCAATTATTCTTTCACTGAATGGGGTTTATAACTATTTTGTAAATTCAACTTTGAACAACCTGTCACTTTAAAAATTGTCTTCGATTAATTAAATTAAGCCTCTTCAATCTGAATAATTCTTATAAGCGAATAATATCCCAAGGACATTACATGATTATTATTTATATAGTAAAATATTATTCCTAAAATATCCCTAATAGCAAAGAATATTTTTGGTACATTCTGAAAATATTGCGAATATACCAAGGAAATATTCTAATTTCCAGCTGCAGGAATATTTCTGGTGAATTCTTGGGTGATTTGTGTGGTCTTTAATATTCCAGAAATGTACCATAAATATTTCTGGAGTCGGACGTAGGAATATTTTTGACAAATACTTTTGGAATATTCTGGAATATTTCTTGGTATTAGGGATTATTTAATATAAATAATATTAAATAATATCCCAGAAATATGCTATGAATATGATACGTCTTCTTCAAATAATATCCCAGGAATATTTTATATTTTTGGGACATTTTTAAGAACTTTAAAATAATGAATTTAAATCATGTGGGACTGAAACAACGTGAAAAAACTAATTCCGCATGATATAAAGTTTTTTTCTGAAATTTCTTAAAAATGTTCCAAAAATGTTATAGAAATATCCCTGGGATATTATTCGAAGCGGACATATCACATTCATAGCATATTCCTGGGATATTATGTTGATATTCTAGAAATTTTTTTGGGATATTATTTAATATTAAATAATATTATTCGCTTGTAGAGATTATCCTTCGACTAGTTTTAATTAAAATCAATTTATGCATCATCAATGAACAATGGTTAAACAGTTTCCTTAACTGTAAATTATTCTATAACTGAACTCATATTCTTTTTAAGTAGACCATTCTTAAAATATGATTTACCGTGTTATATTTTTCTATTGCACTTTAGATGTTACAATTAGATAACCTACGTTGCAGAATTTACTTCTTATCTGTTATCATTATCTAAAGACACTTACTCCTTTACATTCATATTAATAATGTTCATTTATTTTACTAGGAAAATTCTGCAAGCACTTAAATGTTAATTCACATTAAATGAAATATATTTATAGCAAGTAGAATTATTTTGCAATCAACGGATTTTTTTATTTGTATTAAATAGAATTAAGTCGCAATCTTTTTTCTACCTCTTATACACTAAGAAAAAAGAAGAATATCACATTTTACTATTTTTGATATGGATTAAGATATATATTTCTGCTACAAATCTTCTTCTACTGTAAAAATTAAAAGTTAGAAAGTTCTCTTGCGGTAAAAAATAATGTTGCTTCAAATGTTTCGACAAGTGTTTTAAACAGTAACATATAATATTGCAAATTTTCAAGATAAACAACAACACTACCGTTTTATTGAATCGAATGAAAAAATAATTTATTTTCATTGAAATTTTCTCCCGGGGGTATTATTAACATTCCACAGTTAATTTATGAACCTAATACATATGTACATTCATTACGGCAAGAGCTAACCCGATAATTACCGGCTTACACGATTCGCATGAATTATGCGTTATAAACGCCTTATAGTCTAATACAATTATGGGATTCGATGTTATTGTTTACAAAATATCATTTCCTCTGGCGGCGCGCGTTCCATCCAGGCAACGAAAAGTGCAAATGATCCGTTCGCGCAATCCGGATCGTTGGGCAAAACAGTTACGTTAAAGAAAATTCCCCGGCCAAGCACAATCGGCTCTGTGATTTTATTTAACGTAAATTTTTCGCGCAAAGTCGCCGGGGGAGAAAAAAAAAGAGTCCCGTATCCTCAAATAAGGCGTGAGAAGTTACGAAGGAGAGGATGATATATGATTAACGATCCGTGCCGGGTTCGTTGGCGTAATTAAACTTACGATTCAGCGGGGGTAATTTAACAGTTATGCGCTAACCCGAGTTGTTGCGTAAATAAATTTTTTATTGGTTTATTATCGAATAATTGCGTGAAAGTTTTATCGATTAAATCGATTGGATGATAATTTCGCGTTGGTGTAAATACGAGGTCTCTGTGATTTCAGGATGATTTTTGTTTCCCACCTGGGAAATTATACGCACCATTCTTTCCTTCGTCACACTTTGTTTGAGGTCATATCTAAGATTGAAACAACGAGGAAAACATTTCGAGGGAAAAGCATTGATCGTCTCTTTGCGTCGCATGATAATATGGTTTTTTATATTGAAATGTATAATGCACTGAGAAAAAAGTTGTAATTAAAATTGCCATACCTTCTGCACCGAGAAAAATAAATAGCATATTTAGCAATAAATCCTGGAATACTGAACCTATACGTTCTTTGTATGTGTATCACTTATAATTTTTGGGAATATTTTCTATACACCCCTAGTAAAAATCAAACATATATGTTCATATATGGATTAAGAAAAAACATATATGGTCATATATGGATTAAGAAAAAACATATATGGTCATATATGGATTAAGAAAAAAACATATATGGTCATATATGGATTAAGAAAAAAACATATATGGTCATATATAGATTACGAAAAAAAATCCATATATGAACATATGTTTTTTCTTAATCCA